>JBCEWB010166519.1:0-10318 GCA_039654565.1 Peronia peronii | reverse complement strand
TAGATAGATAGATAGATAGATAGATAGATAGATAGATAGATAGATAGATAGATAGATAGACAGACAGACAGACAGGTGGTGAGAGAGAGAAAAAGGGATGCAATTTTATAAGCAATATTTTGCTTGGCTGCTGTATCATTTGTTAAAATATACATATAATTATTTAAATACTCTGCTGATTTTTTTTTCAACCTTAAGGAAAACCAGAAAATGTATATATTGAAGTGATAATATTATAATCACGAAACGTCATGTGTAATCTTATGTTGCAATTTAATGATAAATATATCATTTTTACCTGGTATTATCAGCCCATTGTAATGAGGCAGGATCTCCCCAGTGAGTGAATGTGAGAGCCGAGTCTGTATTTGGGGCATACTTTGGTTCTATGATGTATAAAGCATGTTCCAGGATGAGATATAATAAACTTGATCACAAGATATAAAAAACTGCATTTGCTATAAAAATATGAAAAACACGGAAGCTGTGCCAATCTGAGATATTGCAATGATAAGTGTCAGAGATCAAGTCAAAAACGGTTCAGCTTTGTGATATTTGGCCACAGGCGACTTAGAACAGCCAGAGCAAAATTCAATGTAGAATAATTTTCATCACTCTGTTTTCATAGTTTCAATCTTTACCAGAACACAAAACGCACACAAATATTTTTAGGCCATTACAGTACTCTATTCTATCATGGATTAAATAAAACGTGTAGGTGATTGTAGGGTAAACAGAGCTAGTAAAAGTTATTATTTATGCTCAATTCATATGTATGCAATGCACATCATGTATACAATATGATACATCTTGAAAACATATAATTTATCACCAACAAATGACATGGTGAAAGCAATGAATAGGTGAAACTGAAAACATTAGAGCAAGGATAGGATTAAGTCATATTCGAACTGCGCACACTGACGCAAATTATAGCAGACGGACTATATATTATTTATGTTTGCTGCCAATCAAGGCTACCCGAAAATTTAAATTGAAAATGGCCCCACCCAGATAAGGACATGTTTTAACTTTATGTTAAAGTAACTCAGTTCTGACTATATCTCATTCTTGTCCAAATGTCATCATTTAAGCTTCCTTTACCTTTAGCTACTGGCATCTGACAGAAGGTTCCCCACTGGCCGTCTCTGTACACGTTGATGAAAAGATCTTTGATCCGCAAAGCTTCCAGTACCTGACTCCCCTCGGACAGGTCAGGGACGCTGGATCCACTCTGAGTATTGCTGACCAAGGCACAGCGGACCTGTTTTCCCCAGTCCTCGAGCTGCAAACACTTAATCAAACCAATAACTCCGCTGTTATACTGAGACGCCACCAGCCATAGTCTGAGATCCTCCGACATCTGATCTAGGTCAGCTAATGTGCCTGTCACTTCCTCTACCCAGGTGCCCTTTAGACTGTCCAAATTTATGACGATTTCTGATGTGTCCGCGCGCTTGCGAAGTAAATATAAAGTGGACATGAGTCCATCAGATCTCTTGTAGATGATTTCAAAATCGTGCTCAGAGAACATCTTCTGCCAGTCTTCGTCTTTATAGAAATGCCCATAAACGCTGCTATTCGTGGCTTTCTTTGTGGTCGTTAGGAGTTCCGAGCATTCCAAGACATAGGCCATGGGAAAACTGTCCGTTATTTCTTGTATCAGCATAAATCCGCCAGAGCTAACCAAACCAGTCAGATTTTCTAAGCATGCCTTTACGTCGCTTTGTTTATGAAGAACGTTCTTCATCACAAGCATCGTGTACTGACCGGATTCTGAGGCCAAGGGCCTAGCAAGATCCAAGGAAATCATTTTTATGTTCAATGATGCCATTTCTTCCTTGCTGACGTGATTCTTTTCTCCAACTGTGTAGGACCAATTAGAGAGCGGCTCGTAATTGAGAAGGGCCGTCAACTTGGGGAACATTCGACCTTGACTTCCGTTGACTTCCAAGACACTGATGGGGGTATTGGCATTGTTTTGGAGCACAATATCTACAACTGGTTTCAATGTGTCCTGATCAGCTAGACTGTTTATCAGTCTATCTTTGACTAATTGGGGTGCCATGTCCCTAAGGATTCCTGATACAGTCGCTATAGTTTTGTTATCTCCACTGTGACAAAACACTCTGTGTAAGACCTGGGCCAGGCCACAATCTTCACACTGAAGATAAGAGTTGCTGAGTGCCACCGAGGGGTTGACAGCCGGGCAAGAAGAGAGGATTTCTTCAATAACTTGTTTGTCAAATGGCGAGTGGGCCGAGGTAGAAATCAGATGCTTCAGGGTAAAGTTAAGGCATTCAGAGGCGTACTGTTGCAATGACTTGTTCAATGTCGTTTTGGATGTGTCGTCAAGGAATGGTACAAAGCGATCTTCGTCCATGGTCCAATCTTTTCCTGGTGTCCGAGTCTGATCTGTGAAGTCAGCCCGTTGCACTGTGACACCTCCACACCTGACAGTTTCACTGTGAGCACTGAATTCAGCGTGCATGTCTGAAATCGAGGACATTATGAAAAGGTAGGAACCGGGGGGAAGGGGAGGGCGTATTATCACAGACATAATGACAGATAGATAGTATTTAGAAGTAAGTAGGTAGGTAGGAATGTAACGAGGTGGATTAGCAGGTCACGATGGAGAGAAGTATTAGAAGTAAGCAGACATGTAAGTAGGTCAGCAGGTAGATAGGTACTTAAGTCAAGAAGTAGGTAAATAGGTCGGTCGATCGGTAAGTAGGTAGGTAGGCATATAGATAGATAGGTAGTTTGGTAAGTAGCTGGATAAGTATTAGGTGGGTAGGCAGGTGGGTAGGCAGGTCAGTAGATAGGCAGGTCGGTAGATAGGCAGATAGGTTAAACTCAAATGGCCATAATATGGTTTGTTAAAACAACTGGTGGGGGAGGGGGAGGGGGGGGGTCAGATCCTGCTTTTGCTGCTGTTGTTGTTGTTGTTATTGATGTTGTTGTTGTTGTTGTTGTTGTTCTGTCGGCGTTGTTGCTGCTGTTGTTTATTTTTTTTTTTTACTTTGAATGCTTTATCACAGCAAACTTACAAAGATTTCCCTTGAGATCCGACGTCGATGGTTGCTGAGTAGGATCAATAGTCAAACTGTCGAGACTCACTGGTATGACAGCACTGGATATACCCTTGACAGTTATGGCATGTATCTGGAGCAGATAATCCAAAAACACTACCCAGTTGCCGTTCCACTCTAAGACAGCCCTAGAGACTGATTTTCAGAAAGAAAGAATTGAAATTATGATGAGTGCATTTCTAGTCAAATCTATACTTTAAATCTGCAACAAAACCCATAAAAGGCTTATGGACTCGAAAACTACTGAATGGATCCATATGAAATTTGACACACAACATTATTGCATAAAGATCTGTGTTTCTACTTACACAAAGCAGAAAAAAGCTTGCTATGTTTGAAGTTGTTCTAAAAAGGCGATAATAATTGAACAGTAAACTCGTGAGTGTTTGATCCGAATTGTACGTTCGATAGAATGACGGGTTCAAAACACCAAACACGTTTTCTTTGAGTAACATTCAATTTAGTCATTCAAAATATCAACATGGAGGTGTGCATGCTTTCCATGCATTTTAAGCCGCAGGGCAGTATATTTAAATAATCTCCCACGGCCATGGGTTTTCTTCTGTTATAAGAGAAAGTAGGTTGGTTAGATTGACAATTTTGGATAGGCCATGGCGTAGTAAATTTAATGAGTTAGCATTATGAAGATGAGTATGAAATGTAACTAACAGAAGGATTCAATGTGCGAATGTGGATAACACAATACAGAATTCGGATTTGGAGTTCGCTAGAGGAACATTAAAGTTATCTGACCAAATTTATCGAGATAACCTCCATCAGGAGGTTGAAAGAAGTATTACAGAACGTAACGTAAACGACCAAATTTAACTTTCATTTTTTTTTTTTCAGAATGGCCTAACCCCCCTTGAAATCTGGTGTGTCAATACTCCTGATTTTTACCATCTGCTTAATTTTTTTCAGCGAAATTTTCGGCGTTAGTTTGGTGTAATTGACACATTAATTTGCCATGGTTTCACAAACCGGAAATGAATCATAGCAAAGAGCAATAGTCGGGGGTGATGGGTCAAATGCATACACAATGTCTAAGAGTGGTGGTCTGAGTGAACGCAAAAAGCAGAGGTTTACCCTCTAGTAGGAAAAAGCAATGATTCAAATCTTGTGATAAAAGTACTCATTTCCAGTTTGTTGAGAAAAATTAAGGATACTTAGCAGAATGAAAAAAACAAAAACAAAAAACGAAGCAACAGCTTACAGCCTGGCTGAAAAAGCAAGGTCTAATGAAAACAGCAAGGGCTTATGGGCTTGAAAGAAGAGAGGATTTCGGTTTAGTGAAAGCAGCAAAAAAATGATGGTCCGGTGAAAAGAAAACTACCTCTTGTGGTTAGTTAGTGAAAGTAACGCAAACTTATAGTATGACGAAGGATCTAGTAGAAATTCTGTGAAAGACATAAAGCAGCAAGGACCTATCCTGTAAAAGAGGGATAGCAGCATGGACCTATCCTGTGAAAGTGGGAAAGCAGCAAGGACCTATCCTGTGAAAGAGGCAAGAACTTAAACTCCAAGGAAGGAAACAATGATAGATTATGGCTAAGTGAACGAAGCACGGACTTACAGTCTAGTGAAGTCTTGCTGACTCCCTGGAACTTTCCTGAGCGCTCAAAGCCCAAGAGATGAAAGATTTTGTAGAAGTCTGAACGTGCCAATGTTGGCTGCTCGATGTCCAGCTTGTCCGGGTCATCCACCGTGATGGTCCTTGTGATCGTCTTGTCTTTTTGCGTCATGGCTGCCACATGTCCAGTGGCAATCAGATGGCCGTCACAAACCATTTCGAAGTGACCACTCGTGGTGGACAAACGGGCTTGAACGGTTGTTGGCTCTGAATTGAAACCACGTTCCAGCAAATCTTCATTAGCTATGAAAACAAAGCTGAGGCCACAGTTTCGAGTACTAGATACAATAACACAGTAATCTACAATGGGGATTGTTTTTCACTTCCTTTTGTCAGACATAAGGATAACTGAATAACCACCACAAGGAAGGAAAAAACTTACCTTTCTTTTTTTTTTTTACTTGAAATGTTGATCATAGCAAAATCCGAGAAAATTAGTGTGACAGGAAAGAAACATTTTCCTTATACCATGAAATTTTCAGAATTTTTCTGTGTATGTTTCTGTGGTGTCGGTGGCCTAGCGGTTGGGCCGTTGGACTCGGGATCTGAAGTTCCGGGTTCGAATCCTGACAGGTCCCGACATTTTGTCCTTGGGAAAGATAACTTACACACATTTCCTGACTCCACCCAGGTTTGAATGGGTACCCGACTATAGACAGTGAACGATATTGTTAGATTGATAAGGATTTGAGCGCCTAGCAGGCAGCCGCCTTGTATGCTTCCCAGGAAGCTGAGAACGTTTATGAGTGTCTTCTTTGGGACTGTCGGGGTAATAATAGATTGTAAAGCGCTTAGAGCCTTTACTGTACGGGGATAAGCACTATATAAATGCTCTGTATTATTATTATTATGTTTCACGAGGAACGCATAAAAGTGATTTTTTTCCTTTTCACTAACTTCGTTCAGTCACCCTTATGTTTAGCAAAGGGAAGTAATAAGGCTGGTGAAAAACAAACCCCATTCGTGTGATGGGACAAACTTACAACAGATTATTAAATTATTATTTAATCCTATGTTTAACTATGCACTCAATTAGTCACTCTATCATTAAGCAATCAAAGAATCGCTTCATCAGTTAAGCATTCAATTAATCCAGTAAACCAGTCAGTTAATCGCTCTGTCAATTAGGCAATCAATTAATCGCTCTATCAGTTAAGCAATCAATGAATCACGCTATCAAATAAGCAGTCAGTAAAGAAAACAAAAACAAAAACTGCCACTGCAGGATGTTGACCTAACTTTTGCCACTCACACCATTATTATCCTTTCAACAGAGGCAAGATGGTAAGAGTAACTGTTCTAGGTGGGGTGCCCCAATTTGGAACGGTTTTGGAGTGTCCCCACTCAAAAGGCTGTAAAATAATTACTTACGATGCGATTTCCACTTCGTTTTTTTTTTATTAACTCGCTAGCCTATGCCAACATCTGGCTTAGCTTATGTTTAGATTCCAGGGCACAAAGGCGCGAGAGAGGTCTAGATTTAGGTCTATAGTTACTGTGGAGCTAATTTCTTTACAAAACAAACATAAAGTCAGGCACACACAGTGAACTAACAATACCAATAGATTTATGGAAACCATTTTCAAACGTATTATTTCAGTAACAATATTTTCCAAAAAAACAGGGATGGAGAGGGGGTGGACAGTGTAATAATTAACCTGGAACTGAAATTAAATGAGTTTGAGGTTTTTTAACTTTAAAAACCTAATCAAATAATGAAATTAGATTCAGGTGAAGCTAAAAAATGTCAGTGTTTAATTTCTTTTTTTCTTTGTCTGTCTTGGGCCGGACTTGCTCTTTGCAGCTTTCCTTTCCAGTCTCTGTGCCTTTCTCGTCGCCTTTTCTTCTTCTTGTTGCTGCTTGAGTCGTATCTTCTCTTCCTTCTCCCTTATTAGTTCATCACTTGTTAGTATTCTGTGAGTTGAGATACATTTTCTTTTTCTTGTTGTGGTATTTCGTGGTTCTGGGGCTGGAGGAGAGAATATTTCAGCCACAGCCTCATTCCAGTCTGCTCTAAGTTCTGGCAACTGCCCTTGTTGTTCTTCCGAGATGCTTTCTAGTGATGGGATACTGGGGCTGAGATCCTCATAGGAACCATGGTCTACATCAGCACCCAAGCCACTGATTTGCACTTCGAGTGCTAGGATGTCAGAAACGTCATCTTGGTTCTGGTCATCCGATGGCAGGTTACGGTCACATGTAGACTGTTCCAGGTCACCTCCTGTTGGCTGGTCCAGGTCATCTATTGGGTGGTCCAGGTCTCTTTCTGTTGGCTGGTCCAGGTCACCTGTTGGCTGGTCCAGGTCACCTCCTGTTGGCTGGTCCAGGTGGCCTCCTGTTGGCTGGTCCAAGCCTCCTGTTGACTGGTGGGGGCTAAATGTAGGCATTGGTCTGTCCAGTGTCCTTGATGGCATGAATGCACTGGATGAAATGGCAAACCGGTTGGGTGGATGGACCCCTGTTGCCCCAAATGCTTTCCTAATGAGCAGTTTATTGTTCATCACTTCCCATGCTTGACAAAAAAAAAAAACAAACAAATGGGAACGACTGTTTGTCAATAACCCTATTTGGGTTCTGGTACAAAAGGTTGGAGCATGCTTCATTGTATGCACTTTTGAATGGTTTAAACATCACTGCATCAAGAGGCTGGAGAGCCTGTGTTGTATGCGGCGGAGGGGCGAAAAGAATAATATTCTCCTCCTTTGCGATCTTAAGTAGTTCCAAAACTTCGTGCGAAGCATAGCTGTCCAACGGTAGCATTTGAGGTCGTTTCTGCCCACAGTTTTTTAGAAATACTTCTCTTAACCATTCCACCCCTAAGTCATTTTCCATCCAGCCCCGTTCTTGGAATGTCCAGCAGTTTTCCTCGGGGGGGGGGGGGGGCAGGAATGTGCTGAATGACTGCACCGACTTCACAGTCTTGCCTTTTACGACACATAATGGCGGCAGGGCCTTCCCAGAAGCGCTGATACATGCAACAATAGTAACTGTCTCTTTACTATCACTTGTTCTGGCATAAAGTGTGCGTTGACCCCTTTCGGCAACAGCTTTGGATGGTGAGTGTTGAAACTGTAAACCAGTTTTGTCCATATTCCATAGACATTCCGGTGAAATATCATTGTCTTGGAGTGTTTGGTGAAGTTCATCAAAGCAGTTATTGAGTTAAGGCCTTCAGGAGCAGATCACTGCAACATTCTGGTGATCTGATGCTCAGATTAGGGTGCCGCATTTTTAAACATCTCCAATATTTCTCTCCTGGCCGATTATTTTTGAACTGAGTTTTTAAACCAAGTTGATATGGAAGTCTTCCCACACTTTGCAAAAATTTGTTTATTTATTTATTTATTTTGTCATGGGAAATCCAGATTTTGCACTTTCCAGCACCTGCTTTACTGCTAAATCTTCAATTTCATCAGGGATGGAAGTTTTTCGCCCTGCTTTTACACCAACAGCTGATCTGCCCTTAGAATAGTTGCAAATTGTTGATATATGAATGCCAAATGCCTTATTAACATCTCGGTAGCTCATCCCACCTTTCATTGCAGCCACAGCCAAGTTTAAAGTGTTAATATCGTACTTTCCATATTTCTTCTGTGATATTTTCCTGTCTGTTGGAAACAGACAAATCAGGTTAAGGGTGCGAACAGACCAAAATCATATTGAGCAACATCGGACATGGGATACGACATCTCAACGCTTAGCACTTTTATTCTCATTTTAGGCAAAGCCGATCCAATATTGAAATTTGTTTTTGACATAGAATCTATCAAAATTTGTTATTTTGATCTAGATCTGGATCTACATTTTTTTCTTCAGAATGTAGGCTACAAAAACTGAATCGATTTCAATTCAAGTATTTAGATCTATGTATTCTATCACGAAATCTAGATCTAGATCGAGATTTATAGGCACATCCAAAAAAAAAACACACACACACGCCACGATACCAGTTCTTACGCTTTCATTGAGTAGATCTAGATCTAATGGAGTTGTATGTGATTTCTCATTTTAATCATGTGATATGGGTAATGTTTTTCTTGTGATTAGGTCTAGATTCTACGTCGAGATTGTTGTTGCAATTTTTGTCTGTCGTGTGAACCAGTGAGATAGACTGTTTCATGCTGCTAACCTGCATCACGTGGAAATTCTGAACAACTCCAGTAGATTATCTTGATCTAAATAATTAAATAATAGGAGAAAAGAACCCTATAGGTAAACGAATGAGGAGGGTTAACAATACTCATTGTTCCAAATTGACTCGCTTCGTGTGTTCCAAATTGAGTAACACTGTTGGTAATGTGGAAAAAGCTTGAAATTGAAGCTAACAGGCAAAGACGCGGGAAATTGACTTCAGTAAAATCAACCCAGAGTGGTGCAGAGATTAACAAACTTATTCAACTGTTTAAAAATTAATTAATTTTGCTTAGAATCAAAGCAGTAGAGACTTTGTATCTGCATTAAATGTGCAGTAAAAAGCATTTTATTGAAGAAGGGTGAAGAGTGTTCCAATTTGGAGCATGTTCCAATTTGGGGCACCCTACATAATTTATAATTTTATAAGGCAAAGGTGCTTTGATCTCAAGACATCTCGCAGGTAGTCATAGTAGGAAGTATGACAATGACATACTTTCGGGGTCCAATTCCACCGACTGCAGCAGCTGAACAGCGTCAAATTTAACAGGTAATGTGCTGATTTCTTGTCCCAGTTTTTTAGCTAAAGCTTTCCAGACAAACACAAAAATACTGGCTTCGGCCAATACATTCTTGCCATCAACCTGCAAGAAAAAAATGACAAAGGTTTTTGTGTGTGTGTGTTTTTTTTTTTAGTGGGGAGTGGGTTTGGTTCAGGCTTAAGATTAACGGTACATCAGTACAATCACAGTTATGTTGCGTCTGGCACGGTAGAAGACATTTACAAGTTAAGAAAATATATAAAAAATATGTACATAATGGGGGGGGGGGGGGTTCAAAGAGTTAAAAGACATATATATAAAAGTGCCATATGGGTCATATGTTTCTATTGATAATCTGGATTTTTTTTATAGATGCCTATTTCGATTAAGAAGCTCAAGGTAGTTTGTGGTTTCGTTTTATCAAAGACAGGGAGTGAGGAAAGAGGGGGCGGGGGGAGGGGTGATTTCACTGATCTATGAAAGAGACAAAACTTTATTGGTTACCTGACAGCATTCATTCTTGTTTACTTCCATGAACGTATACTAAAAGCCGAGGATCAAGATGTTGTTTATATTATAGGCATCGTACCGTCCATCGACGATATATATATATATATAGGGATATGTGCCTTAAAAAAGCAAAAAGTATAATCTCAGATGTGAAACATCCATTAAATCCTGAGTATGTTAGATCAAATTTAAAATGCAGGAAGAGGCTTCTTTCAAAAAAAGTTAGGACAGAAAGATATAAAAATTCGTTTGTACCATCATCAGCAAGAGTGTTACAGAATCTGAGCGAATGAATGCAAATGTAACCAGTCGCTTTATGCGCATATTAGTATATTTTCATATGTAGGTATGAATTTATGTTTGTTATATATAGGCATGTTGGTACGTAAGGAAGTATGTATGTATGTATGTAT
>JBCEWB010166486.1:0-10320 GCA_039654565.1 Peronia peronii | reverse complement strand
ATAGATAGATAGATAGATAGATAGATAGATAGATAGATAGATAGATAGATAGATAGATAGATAGATAGATAGGAGGTAGGTAGAGTAGGTAGGTGGGTAGACAGGTAGGTAGAAAGGAAGGAAGGTATGTAGGTAGGCAGGTAGGTAGGTAGGTGGGTAGGTAAGTAGATAGCCAGATATATGTAGAGAGAAAGATAGACAGACAGACAGACAGACTAGCAGACAGACAGAGGAAGATTAGAGGCAGGAATACTTACAAGAAAATATAAAACGATTTTTCTCACGTATTAAAAGAAATAATGACATTTCCATTTCTGTATGTCATAAAAGAAGGCTGGACAGGGGAAAAAGGGGAGGCAGGAGATGGCTTGGGTTGGTGTGGTTGACGTTAGGGGAGGGAAGGAGTAAATGAACATTGACCCTATATCTTAGAGCAATCTTTATCTATGGGCATGGCCTGCCTACAGATAGACTATTCCTGTCTGACAATAAATCTCTGTGATTACTTTGCTGGGAGTGTGTGTGGTTTTTTGTCTTACAGATACTTCTGATTCTTTACTACTTCTGTAACAGGTAATAAAACTACTACTACCGCTACTTCTCCTCCTCCTCCTCCTCTTACTGCTATTACTACTACTGTTATTCATACTAATATTACGACCCCTGCCACTATTACTACTATTACCACTATACCATAATAACTATCATAATTACTGCTTCTGCTACTGCTATTATTACAACCACCACTTCTATTATTCCTACTATACCAATGTTACTATCACTGCTGGTACCACTGCTACTACTATTACAACGACATCAGCAAAAACCACAACTACAACAACATACCATAACTACAACTGCAACGACAACAATAACAATAACAACCATAACAAACGACAACGACAAAACGAAATAAATGCATTAAATGGAAGGCAGGCTATGGACAGAGAGAACACCAGAAAAGAAACACAAACATACAAACAAAAAAAAACAAGGAAGTTTCCAAAGTAATATAGGATATCTGTTCTTTTTACTTTAAAACAACAACAACAGCAACAACAAGGAACAAAATTATGAGGACTGAGTGAGTGATGCAAACAACTCAAACGTAATTTTAACTGCGTTTCTCTATCATGAAAACTTTTTGCACATTATTAATAACTTGATAGTTCGGTTTACTTCCTTATTGCTCTACCATTTCCTGTCATTCATGTAACATTCAGGCACGACCTAAACAAAAAAGGACAAAAATCTGTGAGATCATAATGGGTTAAAAGGACCATGAAAAATGAGTTATGATTAATGAATGACATGAATTAAATTACATTTTTAATAAAAATTTTTTTTAAAATATGCTGATGAAGACTCAAATGAAAACGGTAATGTGATATTTTCATGCATGAAAACGAAAAGAGCATCATAAAGTGCACAAAGAAACCCATAAAAATTATGCATTAATGAAAAAGATTAAGTAAAAGGGTTCAATACCCATTCAGAAAAGAAATGTGGTTCACGAATACATTTAAACAAAATATTCACACATAGCGCGGTTTCAGACATGGGTAAGGTAATCAGATGTAAGTAGAATTTAGAAAAAAAACAACAACAGAGTATTGTCATATCTTTCTCAAATAATGAACTATTTCGTTTCTGTTATCATTACCTCCTTTCACTCCTCTTTTCCTGTCGTTTCAGGTATTCAATATTGTTTCATTTAGTCTCTCATCAAGTTCTGACCGATACGATGTTTCAACACAGCAGTGACAAATCACACCTGTCTCAGACGGAACGTAGTATTGGCAAAACAATGGGGTAAATGCAAATAAATGTCATTTGATGGGTCTGTCATCTGAAGTCTTGTACACAATCAACAAATGAGCACTAGCAACCAATGATAACGATAAAATAAACAAACCAATGATAACGATAAAATAAACATATATCTGGAGGAACATGACTGAAGCAGGGACCTTTTGAAAAGCTCAATTCACGTACACAGACTTCATGTTATTTGTTATTTGCCAAGTGCCCTACCTCAGTAAACCTAAATATTCAGGAATGTAAATTATCGTTCGCGAAATTTTGTAGTCCAAGGTCACCATATTGACTTAAAAGCAAACTTTTCCACATTGTTATACCTTAGTTATAAACATTGCTTTATCATTGTCAGCTACAATTTATTCCACTGTGACTTCTAGTTTGTTTGTTTTCACAAATTGCCTGTAAAAGGCTAAGAAGTATAATAGGTCACTTGGTGAAATATCAGCAGTTAATTTCCTCACGGTGCATTCACTCCGTTGGAATCCGACCTGTCCTAGCTAGGCTAGTAACTCAACATGAAAACTAAACAAGATGATTATATAACACTAAAATCATGCACCATTTATATCCTCGCTATTTCCAGGGACATTGCAGTCCTCCTCTTGCTAGGCCTATATAAGTTTTACAGTTTTTATTTGTATACATGTTTCTCGGTTTAAAATATAGTTATAATATATTATAATATATAATAACTTTACAACTGAGCTAGAATGGATAAATAATGCGCAAAATCAAAATAAGTAAGTACGTGGACCTCCTGAATGATGACGGAGTGCCCCAATCATAACAGTCGTTTTGTATTTTATATTGATTTCGAACGTCCGTGACTTCTTTCACTGGTTGAAACATCTCATCGGTATTTTTTTGTATTGCTATCAATGAAAACTGTAAATTTACAGATATCCAATCCCTACGACATTGTATTCATTTCACACTATTATCCATTTCACAATCACTAAAGCTCTGGGGTTTATGAGACGATAAGTCATATCTTAGCTAAAACACTACATGTTTGAAACAAGCAGCAGCACAGCGACAACATTACACATACAAAACTTTGAGACATAGAACTGGCCACATTATTGTCTCCTGTGTTGGCGGCGCTAGTACCACTGACCACAGCAGGAGTTGTTTTGTGACCTGTGTCAGTGCTACACAGATCGCAGGCCAGCGGGCAGTTGTGGGACATGAAACGTTCGTACATCCCTCCCGTACAGTGACCCACTCCGGCCCAATACTGGCAGTCTTCTTTATGATTGACACAGGCTCGAGCCGGCACAGTGCTGGCATCGCACATATTGCAGGACTGTTTACAGTACGTCATCACATAGTCGTTGGTCTGGCAATAACCAACTCTGGCCCAGCCAGGACATTCATTGTTCATGTCCTCACACTGAGCAGTTGTGCTCTCGACAGTGGTCGGCTTGACCGTGGTCCTCACTTCATCCCCGCATACTTGGATGGGGTTACCAGGGCAGTAACACTTGCAGTCTTTGCCAACGAAACCTTCGCCAGGACATCTGATAGAAGTATCACAGCCTTTGTTACACTCGTACATCAGGTTAGCCAGTTTAATATCTCCGAAACTGAGACCTTCTCTATTTCCAATAACGTCTTGATAAGCTTCATCGCTGGTCTTGATGGTGTACTGACCATTACCAGAGAAAGCCCGGCCTCCGTAGTGCATGATGCTCCTGTAGTCGTAAGGGACATCGTAAATGGACACAGCAGACCACGGGTACTTCTCAAAGTTATGGTACAGGTTGGGATGGATGATGTTCTGTTTTTCTATAGTGATGTACTGGTCGCGATCCGGGCGGTTCTGCTCGTGGAAGAAGCCGACAGCGTGGCCCATCTCGTGGGCGATCACACCTTTGTACCGACAACCTCCAGCCAGCTGGATTGGGTGTTTGCCCCCACTTTTACCCACATAAGACGAACAGCCAGTTCCGTCCTTAAAAATAACGTAGTCTTCATCGGAACTGTCAGCAGCAACAAATCGAATGCAAGTGTACGTGCTCCACTCTTCCATAGCCAGCATGATCTGTGCCAGTTGTTCAGAGGTAAAGATATCGGGTTCAATTTTATAAGGCAGTTCATTATTGGGCCATCTGTAGACTAGTTCTCTGATAGCTTTCCTCTTTGAACGCGAGTGGCCTTCAGGATCGTCCTGACTGTTGACTCTGAGACCCTGCAGAAGATCAATAAAACGCTGGTGATTACAGCTAAACGTTCACATGCTAAACCATCATTTATGTGGGAAATATGAGATAAAAATTCAAATCGGGAGACATCTTTATCTACTGTTCAAACCAGGTTATCTGTTTTATAGTTTCTATTTTTTTACTATTTTTTTTCAACCGCCTGGGCTTCTTGGACACCTAAACGAGTCATCTTTCAGTGCTTTAATATGTATATGTCTAGGCAACATCCCACTATTCATTTTGCATAATGAGGTCAAAATCTACGAGGGACAGAACTGTGGTGTCGTTTACGGAAAAAAAACCACATTATACTATTACAAAGCCCTGTATACAGTTAGTCACTGTTTTTGGAACCAGGCGCATAGACACAGGATTTAAGATAGTTGAAAGAACATATGCAATATATACCTAGCAACAATTTAAAACAGCTAAAAAAGAATCGACAGCTTCGGAACTGTAAATGTTTCCAGTAAAATCATTTGAAATCCTCACAGAAATGTTTTTAAGGAATAAAAGACAGGTGTAACAGTATGGTCGCTAGAGAGGGATGACAGAAAAGGAGGAAGTCTAACCGTCTGTAGATAACACAAACAAAAAATCTTTTCAGTTAACCAGACATATCTAAGAAGAAAAAAAAAGAGGAGCAAAACATTAGTAACGATATTGTCATAAGATGTAACTAAAAAGATAAAATGAATAAACTACTTTGTTTAGCGAGGACAGGTAGGTAAAATGCAAAACAGTTGAATGATAAGATTTAATAGGCTCATTAGAAAATATAACAGGAAAAAGAGCAAACTATTTCGCTGTTCTTAAATCAAGTTGAAGAGGAAATAAAAGGAATATGCCACTGACGGGAAATTCGCTAAAGGAAAATAGGTTTGTCAAGTGAAACATTAATTGCGAAAAAAAAAAGATACTTTCATTTCCTTCCTACGGAAATAATGAGTTTTTAGACACACAACTATGAACCTATTAATGATGGAAGGATGTCTGGGAAAATCCGTTGACCAAGACGAAAGCGTAACAGGATGAAAAGCGAGGAGACGCAAAAATAAGAGTAACCAGGAAAAGTAGGAAATCCATGACAGAAAGAAAAGATAGGCACAAATCTGTAAACCAGAGTGCAACAGAAAATCGTGGCCCACTATCTTTTGATTATATCATCACAAGCAACACTTTTTTCCAATATTGATATTTTCCTTTTTCTTCCTCTCAGGAGGTTTTTCTAATTTCTTTCATTTGTATTTTCTGTCATACAAGTTTAAAAATAACAACAACAACTACAACAAAAATCCTGTGTACAAGAAAAATGAAAAGGTCAAATTAACAAGAAAAAAAAAATGTCGCGTGTGATGATATAATTAAGGAACAAAGGATCAGAATCTTCTGTTCCAGGGTCGATATGAAGAAAACGAGGTGCAAAGCAATATACAGATTCGAACATAATGGTAGGAAATGGAATAAAGAATTGTCGAGTAAGAAATACAAAACACCATTTTTGTATATTATATATGCATATGGTGCCATGTAATCCCCCAATAATAAATACACTTTTATATTAAACACTCCCCATTTATGAAAACATGGTGAATTACTGAGACCCGGTACCAACAGTGTAATGTGTGTGTGTGTGTGTGGGGGGGGGGGGCAGTGGTTTGTCCTCGTAATCTTCTTCAAATATAAAAAAGCGGTCAAAAAGCCGCGGCTTTTACAGAATAGACATGAGATATTATTGTGCAGTGTCTGCCTTTTTAAGAAATTGGAGTTAAAGTGACTTTAATACGTTCTTGTGGAAATAGAGAGTTGTTGAAAGAGAGAGCTAGAGTGACTTTAATACGTTCTCATGGAAATAGAGAGCTAAATTAACTTTAACGCTCTTGTGGAACTGGAAAGCTAAATAGAGAAATGCCCTTGGATACTTTGCTTAACCTTCTGTCTCTGTGAAACCACCTAGAGGGTAATTTTGTTCTTATGTTACAGAAAACTAGATATTTGTCAGTGGATACAAGGTGTTTTAAAATTTCGGCCAGAGAATGGAGCAAAATTCCAACGAAACGATGAACATAAAGAGTTAAGGGGGGAGAGAGGCCAACTTTCACTGAAGAATAGACGCCGGGGAGAATCATGCGCTTACCAGAAGCTGATTGTATTGTTGACGAGTTAAGACCATGTCCAGCTCCACTAGGCTGGTAGGACTGTTGATGTCGTCCATGATGTCAAAGATGTCGGCATTGCTGGAGGCTGAGGCGATCATCTCATCGATGGTTCTGGCACAGCTCAGGGATACCAGGCACACACAAGCCTGGCATTAATGGAAGGGAAAAACCAGACATAGCTCATGAACACACATTTTCATGACATGGACGTACACTTTCATGAACATTCGCTCTCGTGAACATACACTTTAATGAATGTACATGTTCGTGAACATACATTTTCTTTAACATAAATTTTCGTGAATAGACACTCTCATAATAATTGTACACCTGCATGAACACACACTTTCATGAAAATACACTTTTCTGAACACATATTTTATGAACACACACTTTCATGAACAGATATTCTCATGAATGTACACTTTCAAGGACACACACTTTGACCAACATGCACCTTTCTGAACATACACTTTCACGAACAAACACCCTCTTTCATGAACTTTACGCTTTCATGAGAGTACGCTTTCATTAATATACATTTTCATGAATATGCATTGTATAGCAACATTTACTGTGTATTCATTATAGGCCAGGATTGGAAATGCAAGTGATACTGGGTAATCAGGTTCAAATGTTGAGAAAACCGGAGTTTATTTTATTACGCCCCAAGTTTTGGTATTGATTACACTAAACTTTGGAAATATCTTGATTTGTATTTTAGTTCTTTCTGATGCACAATGAAAGACTGTGCAATCCAAAGCTAGACTCGAAAGTATGGCATGAAGGATAAAATAAACATTTTTTTTTGTTTAAATCGACTTCGTTAGATAATCATTCCCAATCTTCACTAATATAAATGGTAAACTAACATCACTGAGAAAATGTGCCTGAAAACATTATCAGGCATGCTGGCATTGATCATAAATAAAAACTATTTTCTTGAGGTTTGATTGTTTCGATGGTGTTGTGTTCTTGTTTTCTAGATGAAGGTCATACTTTATATAATCCAGGAATTCTAATCATTCTCATGTCCTTGAAGATATTAGCTGGAGTAAGATAAATAAATAACGCTATTATTTAAAAAAAAAAAAACGAAAAAAAAAAACTATTAGCAATAATAATATAGATGAAAACGTTGACAAACTGAAAGAAGTTGAGGAAACGTTAGAGCAACATAAAGCAGAGAGAAAATATATGTATAAAGATACACACTATTCTTCGTACAATCATAAATTAACCATAGGCTTTTTCTTTCATATTTTTATTTATTATATTATATATTTATTATTTGTTTATTATTACTATTTGCTGCGAGATGAAGAGTTTCAACTTACCAATGCGCTGACTGGGAACAGATAAGACATCATTTATAAATTTTTTAGCTGACGAAGTGAAAACAAACGTCCCTCTTTGTAGATCTATGCCCCGGCTTCTCTGTCTTCTGTTGTACTGAATTCACTCTCTCTCGACAAACTGTTACACTGCAAAATGTCTCCAAAACTTGATCATGAATCAAGACGTCAGCTACACCCAGTATTTTGACACAGTTTTAAACGTGTAGAGACTGCCCAGGATGTATTATTTATGCAACTGTAGCGAAGTATTTGACGGATACAGTGATTTACACACCCACAAGACTAGCGTGTACTACGTAATAAAACTTGTAAATTTGTTGACAATTTTTGCGACTTGTAAACATTTGGTGTGTTAATTTGTGAAGATGGAAGTCAAGTGGACGAAATAAGGTGGACCATTCACTCTGACGATCTCCGCCCTACTACAAAGGACAGGTTGTTGAAGAGGATGTAAGAGGCTGAGTGACCCAAACTTGACTGCAGCAGTCACAACAGCCCGATCTCAGTGCTGGTTGATTCTCTCTCCAATTTTATGATTTTTGACGATTATTTTCCTTATGAAAGATGGGAGGTTCAAAAGCAAAGATCTCGTAGTACATGTATGAAATTTAGGCTTATTTCTCTTCATTGCTGCATTCCGAGTGTGAAATTATTCTATGTTCGATATAAAAAAAAAAGAGAACAGTCTTTTGGCGCTTTTGTGTTTTATATTCAAAACAAACACACAAACAAAAAATAATAACATTCCAGAAAAATTTTGGACAGATTAAATAAGCAGTGAATAGACATGCTGGACAGTTTCAGTTAAGATAGAAATTTGATCTTTTTGGTTTATTTTAAAAACATAAAGATGTTTACAGTAGTCTGGAAAGAGCTGTAGAGGTTTTAAACAAAAAGAGGCCATTTTTCATTTTCGTGAAATGTAAAGAGATAAAATGAACAAGCGGTGAGTTGGCAACAAGTCTTGCCATACGTGGCCATTATACCTGGAGCCTGATTAACTCAATACAAATCACAGTTAAGAATGGGATACTTGACACTAGTTGCAGAATGGCTGTTTACTTTTGCAACAGTCTTACTACTAATTCCTTTATAACACAATTTACGATCAGTATTTAGTTATTTAATAGTTATAAATGGCTATAACATGTGATTGTTAACACTGCATGATCTGAATAATGGTAGCCTGAGTCAAGCATTTCGTGGCCTTTAGATGATTAAATCAATGGAAGGAAGTGTAGTAGTTTTAGCCATTCCATTCTAGAATCAGGCCACTGACTATCAGTAAAAGTTATGTTTACGCTGTTGTCTCAGGGCTAAAATTCAGAATTTTCTGTCAGTTACTGACGATTATGTTGATGAGAATTGTTTTTTTTTTTGAATAGACATTGGACAAATCTCACTTCAAACGACAAAAACACATTTTCTAAGTTCTTGGAATTGCATCGACGGCGATCAGAAGAGTAAACGCGTGTCATTCAGAACGATTTCAAAGAAGTTTAAAACTTTAGTAGAATCTGTTTACCTTAGACAGATCAAAGTCATGATAAGATAAGACAAATTTACACTGCTTTATGTACAAGGGCACATCGTTTACAAATAATATCAACTCTGGCAACTATTACACATCAATCGTTTAACAGCTTAACGATTCGGTGATCAAATACAGGATATTTGAGAATAATTATTGAGAGGTATCAAGACAAAATGTGACAAGCATCATTATTCACATTGCAGCCATAAGTAATTCTTCTTTTTATTCCTTTATTAGCACAAGTACTGTCGGATCTTTCGCAAAAAAAGAGGGGGTGGGAGGAGAGGGGAGAGGAGCATAATAATATGGGGAGGTGATGGCTATTGCTTTGATGATGAGCGCCACCCATGTACTATGTGAGATATATTGTAAACTGCTCCGTCTTAACCGTTATAATGTGCTTTTTTTTTTTTTTTGAACGATAGATAGTATTAATCCTCATAGTGAGAAACTTTTCCAAATCAAGACGCGATCAACCAAATTTTCATCATAATCCCTAACAAGAACATCTAAAGCAATGTTTAGACCTATTGGAGAATGGCTTTGTAATGATGCCACACAAATCTGGACTCACTCTTCTATGTTACACCTTGCATTCTCTTTAATGTGGGTATCTCGACAAATCTGCACCTTCTCTTTTCTTCTATTACTTTTATTGTTAACTACCAAAACGAGGGGAGACAACAAAAGAAAATTTGCCGAGCTATAAAAAAAAAATGTGGTAGACATACAACCACAGAGCATCTTTGTGGATTATGTCCCATCCAGGAGCCTCTCAGCATGACCTGCTCTCTCAGAAGTCACCGCCAAAGTCCAAGGTATAAAAGTAACTGACCTCTCTATTGGTAAAATACATACGTCACTTACCATTATTTTTTCCAGTAAGGAAAACGAAGCGGAGAGTGGGGGGGGGGGGGGGTGGGAGAGGGTGAGGAGACGGGTGTTAGATTCTGCAAAGAACAGAAAGAAAGAAAGAAAGAAAGAAAGAAAGAAAGAAAGAAAGAAAGAAAGGAACACATAAATGCGAGGTAAAACTTGGGTTTTGCTTTGTTGCTGTTTTGTTTTGTTTTCGTTGATATTTTTCTGTAAGTCCCACCATATCTGATCCCAAAAAGTACTCTTACAATATCAAGAAAAAAAATGCTTGATTTTCATGGTTTTTGTGTGTTTGTTTGTTTATTTTGTTTGTTTTTGTTTCTGTTTGTTTGTTTGCTTTTGAGTTTCCTCCTGCAAATCCACCATTT
>JBCEWB010166475.1:0-10320 GCA_039654565.1 Peronia peronii | reverse complement strand
TGCTCCTGTCTTCTGTCCCGCTTTCTTTCCTCTTTTCTTCTTGATGTGTAAACGTATCTTACCGTGTTTGACACAATGCAGCCGTAATCGTGCTGATGTGTCATTAAATCCCAACACAAACAAACAAACAAACAACCTGCCTGTCTGTCTGTCTGTCTGTCTATATTTTATCTCATCAACTGTAAATGGAATTTCCTTTTGAGGAGAAATAAAATTTTATCCTATGTTAAAATTATATTGAGGCAGAATTTAAAAACACACCGAAAACAATAAAATGGTGACAGTTGGGAACCAATGGGTTCTATCACTGCAGCCCTGAGGTGCCCTGCAACTTTCGTTTTACAAACACACATATTGACTATGGTGAAGGATTCCCTTAGTCATATTTTTGGCATCTTAAGATCGGATTATACGTTTCTGCTCATTCTACTTCATAAAGCGCAAATAAGGAAATATGTTGTCTTGTAAGACATAAAGTATGTCACAGACAGGCTTGAATTGTAATGTGTAAGCTCATTTCAACTTATTAAGTAAATATGCAAGAAAAATGCGAGTATTTGCTCGTAGACCTACTTATGAAATGACTGGGCCAAGACGTTTGTGTTTTGATTTATTCGCAGTTTGGAAACAGAAATGCAAATCAAGAAAAAAAATATATTACACTAGAGATAGCGTGTTTCTACATTTGAATAAAATCTCGTGCATTGCTATCAGTTTTGTTTGTTGACCTATTTTCAGTATGAACAACAACACAAACACACGGTTGTTTTTATTTCGTTCTCAAGCGTTGTTGAACAAGCACTGCTATGAAAGCTTCTTTTTATTACAGTCCATCATGAGCGATTGTGACAAACTTTGGTACCGGTACGTCAAGGAGAAAACATTTTGTTTTCATCATGAATTTCCCAGAATTGTTCAAAGTGTAGGTTTTGTTCCTTCCTCACTTTAGTCTGTCCAACAACCTTTGGGTCAAGCAAATGGAAGTAACTTTTTAAAAAAAAGGACAAACAAACAAACAAACAAACATTTCGCATTTTGAAGAGTCTGTTCTATGTTGTCTTAGTCTGTTCATGAGAATCTCGAAGTAGGAAGGCACTAGAGAAGCAACATTTGTGTACTTGCTTTTGATGAGTATTCCCAAAAATACAGATCAAGTGACCTCATTTACCGCACGAGCGCGGCGATTCCATAGTTGTGCCTCCGCCGGCGATTGACACAACGTCTTTCTCAGGCCAGAGTTGAATAGAATGAAAAGATAGGCCTCTCCGGTAACGAAAGGAACTTTTTTTTTCGGGATCTTATTTTGGATAGTGATTTTTTGCCCTAATATGACAAACCTTTTAAATTTCCTCTAAGTCAATGAAGGCTGCCTTGTTCAAGACATATTTGGCCTCAACTGGCCAAAGAACAGCTTAACTGGGTGAGCGAAATAAATTCTGCTCACCCACATCCTTTCTTCATTTGCACAAAGTTGAAAACGGCATTGAGAAGCTCCCCAAACACATGGCTTGGGTAGGAGCAATCGCCCGGATTAGCTTGCATTTCCAAAAGTCTACAGATAATGATACAAAGTTGGGGCATAAAAATGAAGACATTCATTCAGCTTATTTCTTCTCTAATTCGAAAATCTTTGTCTTTCCGTTAATTAATGCCCACTCGATGCTGTCCAGACATGACTTTAATTAGAACATAAATATTCAAATGAGGCTTAGTGGAAACAAAAATGAGCCGTGATTTGATGACTGGTGACAAAGTCGGAAACGATCCAAGATTAAATCTGAGCAGTTTTCGATTAAAAAGGTTGGGTGGATGTGAGCCCAGTAAAAAATCGCAACACATACAAGCACACACACACACAAAAAAGCTATTTTCCATAACGTGTGAACAATTGCAGTAAGATCATTCAGATGTCCTCAGACTTAGCAATGATATGACCAAAGTGGCAGAGAATGTTTTGATCGTTAGATTGGTAGAAAATTCTCACAGATCCTGCACGCAACAACATCTTTGTCCTTAGATCCGATGTTCAATGGCGATCCACGTGTTTATTTCTGCAACGACCTCACACATCCCATATATTTCTCCTTAAAATCGTCACACGAGTCCAGAATCATTTGTTTGAATTATCGTATCTTCTGACTGGCTTGAAAAAGTCAGTATTACCGAGAGGCTATTGATCTCGACTTACTTGTACTTCTATCTCCTCTCTATCTAGGTATCACGCAAGACCATCCTGAAAGTGCCACTCAAACTTCCAAGGGCAAGATAGAAAAACGGGAGGAATTAACGAAACGGAGAGGAAAAAAGACACAGGCCAGGTGGCCCGGAAGAAAAAACAGGTCAGATTTTTTTGTCGCTCGTGTTGTTGATGCTCTTGCTCTGTTAAAAATCAGGCAATGTAAACGAGGGAACGATGGAAGGCGATTTTGTTCAGCGGGATAATTCTCAGTGAGTTAATATTTCTCCTAATTCCAAGGTACTGCTAAATTTTAAAGTGTCCGTCACAGTAGTATCATATTTTACATTGTGTTTGAACAAGCTTGAAAGCAATGCTTTGAAAATATTTATAAATAATAAATCGAATAGCAAAGTCGTTTGTAAATGACGATGTGAAGTCAAATTCTGCCCACAATTAACTTACTTTAATTGAGAATCTATATCCTTAAGCTGATCAAAATGCAGACTAAAATAATTAATTTTCAAAAATTTCCAATAGACTCGAAAAAATACTAAATATATTACATTGCCTTGAAATTGGTCCAAACTTAAAACTTAAGACAAAGACTAACTATTTTCCATGTTCATATAAACAGATGGAGCTTAGACAAGTTACTTCTGCCTTCTAATAATCATTGGATCATCAAATCATTTGATCCAAACATTACCAATTCAGATACATTCATTGAATGCTCCATGTTCATCAGCTCTGCATTCTTCACTTCCAACAAATATAGAACCACCACCTTTACTTCCTGAATTCTGGGTTTTCGGCCAGTTCCACTATATGATCTGTACTGCGTTTTGCAACCGCACTCGGTGCAAATGCACTGTAAGATTCAGATACTTGTTAATGATTTGGCAAGACAGTGACAAATAACAAATGAATGCTCTACTTTTCTAGAGTATTACTAAGCTGACTTTTGTCATACAGGACAATGACCTGAACTCCATGAGCTCACCAATGAAGCTGGGTGTCGTTAAATCCACTCCGTCCACCAAGGATATGAAAGGGCACACGGGCAGCGAATTAACTAATAACAGATCAGGATTATATCTTTCCAAAGACGCACTCAATAAACTTGCTGAGAACATTGATAGTTCTGTGAAAATGTCTGTAAAGCAACAGAACAAATCAAGAAGTACGAAAGGAAACAATAAAACCATAAGGAACTCTGGATCACTTACGAAACAAACTGTAACTCCTCCGAAGAAAGTTGTCAGATCATCCTTGCGGCGCCTCCTAAAGTCACCCTCACCGTTGCTGAGACCACAAAAATCTCCGCTAATGCGTAATGTGACCATGAAGAGCAAGCCGGTGCCTCTATACAGAATTAAGGCCGACGAGTGCTCTACATATGCCCTGAGTGACAAGGCCGAAAATAACAACAGATCCTCTAATAGGGATGATGTGGACAGTTTTCAAGCCGGTGCCGTAGTTCCCATCATCCACACCACTAGCTATGCGACCAATACCAATCTGCCCACTTTGATGACCCTTATTGAGGATGAAAGTGATGAATGTCCCGTCCACAGGGTGAAGTCTACTCCTAGACAAGGCCATCGTGGAGCCGCAGACTCTGTTGCCAAAAAGGACCTTTCTTTCTGTAGGGCAGACTCTAGCGATGACTCCGGATGTTTCTCAAATCTGTCGAGACAGAGCACCAGCCTACATGCAGAGGGATACACGTCTGGTGAGCATCTTAACAAGGATGGTCCACACGAAATGTGTAGCTCTGAGATGTGCACAGATGGCAGGTGGGCCCAGAGCAGTCCAAGCATGTGTAATGCCTGCGGGAATGAAGTGCCAAATTGTGACGGTGGATTCTGCAAGAATTGTATGAATCGAATTAAAAAAGAAAGCGACCAAAGGGGAACGCTGGATGAATTCAGAGCTTATGCTCAGAGCATTGCGCAAAGTGTAAAAAAGATCCTGACAATCAATCCGCATCGAGGAAAGAGCAGTGAGATTATCAAGGAGGAGCCTAGAAGGAGCAGAATAAAGAAAGAAATGAAAACAGCGAGAGACGGATCCAAGAAAAGCCAGCCTGACGCTGTGCTTCACCGATACAAAACAGAACTTCCAATGACTCAGCCTGATGTGCTGCGAGCCAAGAGTTTGTTGAACAGGAGTGTGTCGTTTGATGGCAATATCCAGGTAGGTTGGGATGGCAATGAAGTGAAATCGCCCACCTACTGGGTCAGTAACGAACTCAAGAGAAAGGTGTCAAATTTATCCACTACACTGTTCGGCCACAGAATGTCGGACGACGATGCATCGCGTGGAATTGTGGTCAAGCGTAACGATCAGTCATCTGGTAGCATGAAAGGCAAGATGCTTCTCATGACGGATGAGGATAGGTATGGCAAGACAGGTAAAGGAGAGAGAATGAAGAGGAAAACCATTCTGCAATCGAAAGATGTGGGAAAAGGCGAGAAAGAAAAGTTTCTAGTAGATAGCGTTAGTTACAGGAACGGTATTGTGGGTACCACTAGCGTGGACAACCGACCACCGCTTCCGCCAGCATCGTGGCGTAGTGATGATGAGTTTAAAACCCTTGTTCCAAGCTCCTCCCACTCCAAACAACGCTCTCGTGTTGAAAGAGCTAAAACTGACGGGGATCTGCGACCAAATCTGCTCCCGCAGGATGTCGAGGATCAAGATGCTGAAACAGATGAGCAAAACAGATCTGACGTGCTCAGCAAAAGTGGAAGCAAAGCTCTCCGAAAAACTGACAGGGAGGTAAATGAATATGAGAGATATGCAAAAAAATACGATAAGGATAAATTGAATGCCCTGAGGATATCGAGACTAAAGGTTATGAAAGAGGGCACTCCCGTGGATCCTCCTTGTAACATCTATAAGATTAAAGTGGAGGACAGTAAAGCTCGGAAAACGGCTCTCATCCGTAGTGCAACGGCTCCTTACAAACATCACGGCCAAAAGAAAGAAACTTTTCCAGTCGACTCGTCAGAAAGCACCACAAAAGCTAATAAAGTGACTGCGAAGCTTCCGCTTCGCGCCAACAAGGCCTCATTCCTGAGGAAGGAGAACAGCATGAAAGAGAGGGAAACATCAGCATCTCCTGTACAAGCCATTCCACCGCCAGCACAGGCATGGAAAGAAGATGGGCCCAGGACTTCCATCAAACAAATCTCCAAGCGGAGATCGACTTCTTACGATGGGAACATGGGATATTCCAAGCCGGTCAACCTACAGCGTAGCAAATCTCGCTCAGCCCTTAACGACGACAAGGAGGGCAGACAAAGAAGGGAATCCACGTCGGGAACTCCAAAGTTCAAGAAGCAGTTACGAGAGAGTGAGGGTATCAGCTCACTGACGTCCCCGCCCATGCCAACAAAGTTTGAACAGGGCACCGAGACCTTTCAAGACACTACTGTAAAACCTGTTCCACCACAGCGGGTTAAAAAGTTTGTCGATGTAGTTCGACATGGAGCAGTAGATCCTGCTAGCAGTACAATCCTCTATGATCAAACGGAACTGGCGGATGTTGTGACAGAATTGCCACAGCCAAAACCAGTTACAGGGGTGGAAAAAGCGCCTAGAAAATCATCGTATTACGACGGTGCAATGTATTACAGCAGTAATATGAAAGAACAGCTGTCTCCTCTATTAGAATGTGAAGCCAGTCAAGTAGTACAACATCAGAAGCAAGTCGAGCCCATTCTCCATAACGAATCATATTTTTATTGTGCAGACAATACGGTGTTAAGCAGCCCTGTCCTCCCCGAGAAACATGCCCAATACAAACCGCCTAGTGTTAGTCTGCCTCACAGAGACCGAATAGAGGATGAAATATATCACGATGAACTTAAGACATATGACTCCAGGAGAGAGGCTCGAGAGGAAATGGAAGCACTTTGGTACACCCCAAGGCAAGACTTATGTGTAAGTGACAGGACCCTGATGCCAAGGGATCGCTCACACGAGAGTAAATCGAGCACCAGTTTTCACGTAGTAGCCAATGTTAAAAGCAGCCATTCCGATATGTCGCTGATGAAACATCAGGGTATGATGGACCACTTTGGCCAACGCAAACAATCTATCTATAGTGAAAGCGACGTGGATACTGGGGTTATTTATCACTTTGCTAAACGCCAGACTACCAGAGCGCATGTGCCTCCATATCACGAACTCACCGCACCTAACGGTATCTACACTATGAGTGGCGATGTGAGCACATCCGAAAGCTCTAATAGCGCTATCAGTATTAAAAGTGAACTGAGCGATAGTTTGTACACCGGAGGATTTTTCAAAAACGATCCGTTCTACGACAACGATACAAAAGGTAACAGCTCTTCAGAGAGCTCTTCCACTCAAATCTACTTTGAGCCTGAAGGCGTAACGAAGCAGGAGCCCAGTGAGAATGATATCTACACAGGTGGTGTCTTCAGTAGCAGCCAAAATGCTCTAATCTTAGGTAGCCAAGCGGACACGGACCTCGCACATCAAGGGTATGAGCCCATGCAAAATGGCAGCACCAACAATTCCACTCGGCTCCCGGCAGGAAGGATGTCACGCCGATTCCGCTACAACAGACCTCGCATTGACGTGATTGGTGTACGAGATATTGGCTCAGCAGGAGAATGCGTGGCCAAGATGGTAATCCCTATAGATGGAATGCAATTCAGTGATTGCTCCAACAACAGTAACTACTGGGTCGATTTAAAGGATCTCGACCAGAACAGCGCAAATTGCCCTCGCACTATTGTGACGATGAATGAGGAGCCGCTATACACTGATTATGAACCCGGTGTGGGACCAGAATTCCAAGTAAAAAAGTATGAGAACTATATGGCCGGTCCAGAATTTCCGAGATACGAATGTTGTGAGGCCTCTGGTCAGGCGAGTTTCTTCCTCTCCTCACCGGCCAAGATGAGTGTGGGGCAGGATAAGTGGCCCCGAGAGCCTCATGATGTCAGTTACCATCCCTCTGACACTCAGGCAGGCTGTCGTGATAATCTCCCCCAGAACATGGCCCAAAAGTTCTGGAGGCACGAGGAGGACGACGACTATACAACCGTTTGTCCTAAATTCAGGGACTCTAATAACTGCAATGATATGCCTTGCTCACCTCGTAACTGTAATAACAATCATTTCGAAGAATGTTACACTGGTTACACTACTGGCAGCTATGAAGCCAGCAATACCACGAACAGGCCGCCGGGCAACAGCAATGCGTATGACCAAAGTTCCTCTAGATACTCTTTCAACAGTTTCTATGACAATGGCTACGCAGGCAGTCAGTCGGCACCTAATATTTACGAGGATTCCGGGGCTAGCTATGCATCCGCTACTGCCAACGAAAATAGTGCTCCTTCGTACGCTCAGTCCAGTTCATATCTTTATAACCAGGACAACGAAAACACCTCTCACTGGGGAGAATACGAGCCCAAACCATCTTCATCATCTTCCAATCTATACGAAGATGAATACAAACCCAAGCCACAGTTCACACCACCAAAGACAATGGACGGGGATAGTTATTTCCAGTACATGTCCAAGAGGTGTCCTGGACACTGCGCCTACCTAGAGGAGGAAGACAGCTATCTGGGAGACAGCGACCGACGTTCTGGCAAAGATGATACCTCGCCGATCATCAAGGAGATCAAGAGAGTGGGAGGGATAGTTTGCCGCGAAAATGTAGCTAACAAGGAAGATTATGCAGAGGATGTCAACAGAGATCTGGAACCTGCGGCCTGGGTGCCTTTTTACAGGCGGGGCGATGAAGAGATAAAACATCCGACCGAAATGAGTAGCGGGCGCACCACTAAAAGCGATGCTTTAGGAGCAATGGAGGTGGCCAGTCCTCCTGAGAGATTTAATCCTTTGAGAAATATGGAGGACAGCGCATATGCCCACAATCGTATTTATGACAACCTCGGAGCTAGAAACAAATGGCGAGAGATGGCCAATAGTAGGCAAGAATCAGAAACTCCATCCCCTAGGTCGTTGGACACCACTCGACATCCCCAGAATATGCCTAATCCTCCCCCCAAAAAGAGCGAGTACCAGACCAAGGTTCCGTGGATGCCACCGGATCAAATTCCAGAACGAGCCAGGGGGAAACGTGTGGCTACTACGGCCCCTCCTCCTACCCCGACAGTGTTGGATGCCAACGTCAATGGCAACGAAAACAGCTCAGGAAATAGTAAGTCAGTCTGGCTTTCTTGTATCTGTCAGATCAAACTAAAATTCAGCATTTAGCATTCTTCAGCAGTAAAAATATCTTTCACAGTTGTTAGTACTTGCTAAAAGCGTAAAGATATACTGTAACAGACAACTCTAACAACAAAGGCTGATTTCTTCGCTTGCCTTAAACATGCCTTTACATTTGCTGAGCTCTCTCCTTTGATAACACCAATTACTTTGCCGAACGAACTATTATCTAATAGGAAATAGAAACACCACTGACAGCCAGACAAAGAAAAGATTATTTAGAACGAGGAACTTATCACACTGAAATTTTTATGGAAGCCAGGAAGGCTCATTCATCATAAGTGGTTATTATTATTATTTTTTAATTTACTGGAGAAACGTTGTTCTGCATGAAAGATTATGCGATTTAAAGTTGTTATAAACACATACATAGTCTGAGAAAGTTAAGCCTCATGAATTACCTTTAAATTGTTTACAAGCTAAAGATATCGCAACAATGTCTCAAATACAACAAGCAAATGCTGAAAATGTACAATTATTTCACATGGCAAATACAATTAAATTCCCCGATGGTTGTCTATGTTGCTGAGTTGTAAGGTTGATTTGGCCAATATCAAAAAAGAAATTTCTTAATATCCAGTGTAAAACAATAAGGAAAAAAAACTAATAAATAATAGGGGCTAGTATAAATTAGCAGTTTGCATTCACTTGTATCACTTTGCTATTTGATTCCCTACACAAAATATTTTGTCAGTCGTTCCTTCCTTACCCTCAGGTTTCGCCAACTACTTCAAAAAATGGCTGTGGAAGTAAATGCAACACAGCTTTCGATCTTGGGTCTCTTTGAGGCTCTTCCTCGGCTACAGCTTTTCCGTCTATGGTAATGTAATGTTGGCAGATGTACGGCCTTGGGACTCACATCGGTGTCTCCATTGCGAAATGTAAAAAAAAAAAAAAAAAATATCATCCTCTGAATGAACCTCATTTGCAATGGTTAACTAACATTGTTTGTTTGTGTCAGACCTCCATTTTAAACTCTCTATCGAATTGAATATATGATTACTATTACGCACAAAGCTTTACAGCTAATATCACACGCCTGTTTCTCACATTTCCTTCCTGTGAGAGGAAACAATTAGCATAATTATTTTAACACGACTATGTAATGAAGAAAGACAACAAGTGGCATTTACGGTTGGCTGCATTCGATCTATAATGTGCACGAGTACACTTGATAAGATGATTCGGTCATAATCAAATCGCATTATCGAGTTCACCAATATCCCGGGAATTCCATAAACCTATAACCTTGGCCTTGCCTCATTTTTTGACTTGACCCTATTACAGTAAGTAGGAAACTTATGACTAAAAACTCTCCGATGTGAGTGACAGACTCATAGCCTATTGAACCTAGATGCTCTCCAAATAAAATAGTAAAAGTAGTTTAATGATTTAATGACCTAGGAAAACGCCTGACGTTGGGTTTTACCCGAATTCTTGTGTTCTACTATTGTTCTTGTGTTTCTTTGCTGTGTAGATCGAAAACTGTTTCAAACCTTGCTCAATCCCCACTTTCTGCCATTCTTACCTGCAGTTTCTTGTATGTTTGTTTGCTTTGGTAATACAGGGTGATTCAAAAAGAATACGCCATAATCATTACGCATTTATTCAGTTCTAATGCATTGTAATGGACTGAGTCAGTGGTCATTTGATAGAGGAGTTATCCAAGTTTGACTGGGTGTCAATTTCACAGCTGTGGTTACATAATCCTTCTGGCGCCGTTGGATTGTGGGAAGATTACGTTTTTTATTTACACTAAAAATGGCGACTCCTCAGCAGAAGGTGTTTGTGTGCTTGAGTTTGCGAAAACAAATGCCATTGTCACGGTGCAGCATGCTTTTAGAACAGAATTCGGCATTGAT
>JBCEWB010166465.1:0-10320 GCA_039654565.1 Peronia peronii | reverse complement strand
ATAAAGAATAGACCAATCAGTTTACACTCCCCCCCTCCCCCATCCTCCCCCCCACCCCAACATCCCCACCCCCCTCCTTTTAGTTGTTTGATGTGTTCACATACAGCCAGTGTTGAGATACGTTTTGCTAGCTGAGAATAAATAAAGCGGTAATGAAAACGGACCGAATGATTTCCCCAAAGATTTCAGGCTGTTTTGCTTTACTCTGCCAGAAATGGATTCAGATTACTGGTTTCATTTTGCAGAATGGTGTCGACATCTCTGTATAAAATATAGGGTTCTGGACGGAACTCACATAGACCTATGGAGAATCATGAAATTGATTTATGTGTAAAGAAACTAATCAACAGTTATGAATTGTAGTATGTGTAAGAAATTGTACTTTTGACAATTTCATGTTAGTGCTCGCAAACATGTATCCAGATAAGCTGCAGAGCTAAAGGTATAAACTGATTTATTACAGTCCATTCTCACGTTTCTTTATGCCACCACCAAACAGAGAGTTCAAGATATAGAATGGTAGCAATTTTTTTCAATTTTGCCACAGATAAAGAGTTAAACGTATAAACCCGTAACAGTTCACTTCAATTATGTCATAGATAGAGAGTAAAAGGTATAGAATTACTGTGAAAACTCATTTCAATTTTGCACGCCTTAATGGCCCCAACAGATAAAGAACTGAAGACATAGTATTGTAACAGTTAAGTTTAGTTTTATCTACCCTCAATGCCCCCACAAACAGAGAGTTAAAGGTTTAGATTTTGAACAGCTGAGTTCACTTTTGCACGCCTTTTATGCCTCCTTGGATAGAGAGCTAAAAGTATAAACTGATAATAAGATTTAGTTAATCTTGCAAACCTAAACTTAAATGTCACTGTAAGTGCCATGTTAGACTTCGGTAACACCGGTCAGTCATCTAATAACTGATTGGGCAAATGAAATGTCATATATACGTAGAATCATTGAAGAGATAAAGGGACTGAGTAGTAATTATTCAATGGGATATCCTTGAGCTCAGCCCTATTACTTCCCTTTACCAGACACAAGAGGGACTGGACAAACAGTGTAAAGAGGAAAAAATAATTATTTCTGCATTTTTTACTTGAGACATACACCATGAAAAATTCCAAAAAAATTATGATGTAAAGAGAATGTTTTCTTCTTATTGTTATAATTTTATCAATTTTTTTGGCGATCACTCTTTCGAATGATAAGGTGTAAATATTTGCTATAGACCTCTTTGGCTGGGAAAGGGAAGTAATTCGGCTGGTCAAAATGATCTCCCCTTACACGAGTCCTTCTTTTGGGAGGGGCAGATAATCTGCGAAACGATCTCCCATTAATTTCTGCACGCCATTGGTGCCACTCAAAACTGCGGTTACATTGATATGTTGACTAAAAATCTGGCTAAGTACTCAAGAGCCACAACACCTGCAATTTTCATATCAGTTCGTATCACCTTTTATCTCTTTGGAACGTAAAAACGGATAAACATTGACAACATGTACATCATTTATGTTGACAGTTAACACAGGATCCAGTCGCTGATAGACTATAATCTTTCCCATTAGGACAGCGTAATCCCTCTTGAATAATAAACAGTTTGTTTCATAAAACAATAGGGATTACTGGATTATATGCCGCAGAGGGCAGTCTAGAAAAGCAACCTGTGTATTTTGGAAGAAAATTTTGAGTCACCGACAGAAAGCCTTGTTGACTAATAGTAGTAGAGAGTTGAGTGTTTCGTTGGGGTTGGGGTGGGGGGGTTTCCTTCCCCCCCCCCCCCCCCCCCCCCAACAGATTTTGTGATTTGTCTGCAGATGCAATAGTTGTTGTGGAACACTGCATCAGGATGATATCGTTGAAACCATGATATCAGTGGACTTCAGGTGTTAATGCATGTTATCGATGTGTTTATGATTATTAATATGCTGGGGTTTTTTTAATGTTACAATGACAATGATCCCGATATATATCAACACACACATATTATATTTTAAGACATGTGTACAAAAATAATGATGATGATGATGATGGTGATAGATTAAAACAGAACAATGGCTATATAGTGATGATTAAGAGATGAAATAGATGATCTATAGATAAGACAAAAAGATGCTAGAACTACACTGACCAACGGCTAATACTTCATCTGGTCAGTGTTGTATCATACGGGGGTCAGTATTCAAGTCTGATCGACTTGATAGTCCTTAATAATAATAAGTAGAAGAGTTCGAACGGAGAGCCACTCATATCACATACTCTCGGAGAGAGAAAGAGAGAGAGAAAAAGGAGAGTGAGATAAAAAAAAAATGACAAGCATTCCAATTATGCTGATGTGATCTCTTTGATATGAATAGAGGAGTCCGCACATTGGAACACAAATAGCACATGCACCAGCAGAGATGAAAGGGGGGGGGGAGGAGACAGAAGACAAAAGAGAAATAGAAACAAGGAGAGGACGAGGCAGGTTCATCGGAGCAGGAACATCGCTGCCTGTCTTATTCGTTTCTGGATTTGCCCTTCACTATAACTTTTCCCTGCAATGAGATTAGAGGGGAGGGGAAGGGGGGGTGATTGTTATCAATATTGCTTGACATGAAATCTATGGTGGAAACATTTCCAGTCTGTGACAGTTTTAACCCTCTGCAGCCCAACGTGACATCTGATACAAAGTTAGAAATGGCTTCAAAAGACTAAAGTTTTAAAAATATGTTAGTAATTTCTCTTGAAAAAGTGATATTCATTAGATAACAGACTTTAAATGCGGACCAACCTACAGTCATCATAAAGGATCTCATAATAAAGTTATGGAGTTCAAAACCGTCCCTAAGTAACACCGTCGTTCGTTTTAAAAGCTGTTCCATGTCTTAATAGATTACACCATTTCTAAATTCTTATGAAACGAAAATCTGATATCGACACAAGTGAACTACAGTACGATTTATTGTCCGTGACATGGCCTGCTGATCTGTAAATCTCTGTCAGTCCCAAGGGAGACAGCCAGAAAGAGGTCACTAGACCAGTGAAACAGGTCACCGGAAGTGAACCCATTTTATATCCAATTCAAGAAGATCTCGGGGCATTCAAGACATCAGTTATAACATGAAAAATATTTCTAAAAGCCAGGGCAAGTCTAGACACTTGTTTGGTGTTCGTATAAGCTTACATGATAGAGGGTCCGTAGTGTGCAATTATTCTGTCTGTTTCCACGCAAAACCAACAAAACAGATGTGACGGATCTTCTGGGATAGTGCTGAAAATGAGGCCTCTTAAAAGTGATCAAGTCCCTCTCTTTCTAAGCTCGATGGTTCTTGGGAGTTTCGGTGAATAATCTCCTTGGTTGTTACAAGTTTTAAAAGCAGCAACAACAGCAACAAGAGATGTGTTAAAAGGGAATTAATTGGTGATTTCCTAAAATTCATAAAACCATGCTTATTTCAAGAGTAAAGCAATCGTAGAAATGAGTAAAAGGTTATTAGAATGGATAAAATACAACTGTGTCGTACACTAACCTTATAAAAAGTTAAAATAATAATAATTAAAAAAGCTGGCCTTTGCCCGAAACACAGCTGGCTATCAGTTACAATCTTCAACATAAGTTAACCCGGAAAATTTCTTTCTTAAAGCCATTTTCCACCCACTTGTGTGTTCTATTTCTTTCCGAGTCCCAGCCCAGCTCACACCTGGTTGGTTCCGTCACAAAGTATTTGCCAACACTTACAGAATGGAGATAGCAGCTTTCACATTCAAAGCTGACAAAAGTTTCTGGTTAATGTGTCCATTTTAGAGTATCCTTACAAACTGTTACTGTGCCATTTTGCTATTATGCACTACGGTATAGCTTTGGACAACTGTTACAGTTCATATCAATCCGCACTCTCTGGTTGATGGTGTCAGCAACTTGTAGGTCATTTCCGCGCCAGTTTGAAATATAGCAGACTGTCTTATCTTTTTGTTTTTAACTTCCTTATTTTTCCATCGCCATTCCATATTGCTATGACAAGTTCTGAAGTTTTCTCCTGTAGTTCTTTGTGCAATCTTCTCTTGAATATTGTCCGGCCAATTTTAATCTTGCGTTATGTTTTGCCTCCAAAGATTGTTTTAATTGTACACTAAAAATCTAACACATAGAATCTCATTTAGCCACCATTATTATAATTGTCACAACACCTTGCCAGAATTATCCTCTTTAATCTTTGCCTCACATGCATTACACTATTGATCTCGAAAGCCCAATAGGTTCAGTATCATATCAGTACAATCAAATATTAATAGCTCTGTTTTTATTAAAGAGACTAATATTTTTATGATATTTAGGATGTGCCTCATCTTAAATAAAGAATGCGAGTGCATTGCTGACAAACATCAAGGACAGCACTCGGCACTCAGCTCCAAGTTTATCCATCCCACGGGAAAAACACACAGTGGTTTTCATGCTCTCTGATTTTCACGGACTGCACTTCAGTGGAGAGGAAATGGATCATTGATCGAACTTTTGCTATTTTTTCCCCACTTATTTTCTGCTCCGGTAGAATCGGTGACACACGCCACTGCTCTTTCCCTGCGTGCAGGTTCAAAGATAACATTGTAATACATTATAACGTAGTGCGTACTGTTACTCTTGTTGTGTTGTATGCAGAGCCCTGGGAGTCATGGCAATGTTGCTACCCTTCTTTAAAAATAATAAATACCAGTATGAATTTGTTTGAGGCCTTTCAATTCTCAGAAGTGCGGAGTTCAAAGACGGGTCACTTGTCAATACAGAGCCGAGACTCTACAAATGCTGGTACAATTCCCATGACAGAATCTATAGATGGATGAGTAGTTTAAAAACCCTTACTTTTCTGAATTCGCCGTCCGAAATTCGTGTGAAGGTTTCATACTAACGCATTTTTTAAAATTCAGAGCATGATTCTTATCACAAAATGTATATATAGTTTACAACACGCAGCAGAGGGCGTTTTCAATTAGATGATACTCGAGAAGCGACGCCACTTACTCCGGGATCATTGCACAGGACAAAACACAGAACGAAGAAATAAAAATGTGTTTGCAATGCTAATGGCTTAAATGGAAGCGTCAATGTCGAGGACTATAAACAAAGATGGGATCTTATGCTCTGTCTTGGAAATACCCTCGACAGGCATCAGAGATTTCACAACATACTGTTACATGTTTCTCTCTCTCTCTCTCTCTCTCTTTGTCTCCTCTTTCTTTCTCTCTCTCTCTTCCACTCTCTCTCTCTCTCTCTCTCTCTCTCTCTCTCTCTCGCGTGCTCTAATTATTTTGCTATTCATCTCTCCCTCAGTTATTTATGCATAGATAGATTTCCCACAACTTGAAAGTCGTCGGCGTCCTCAGTGATCCTTAAGATCGAAGGTAGCCAGCATAATATAGCAGCATATGTCTTGAGTCACATCTGAGGGCTTTATTTCACTTAAGCTATGCATGATATAATACAATCAAACCTAGCGCCCTTCACTTTGGCAGATGAGGTTACAGTGCATCCTCAGTGTTATTCCAGCAGAATGATCTCTTGCCCTGGGATTGGGTGCACTCAGAGCTGTCACTTCGTGTTAGTCCATAGATCGATGATGACACAACAATGTCCCAATGAGTAAGGCAAAGGGAGTAGCCCAGACATAATACGTTTGTTACATAATCTGTTGTCCTGTCTTGTTTTGCTTCTATCAAGCCTACATTGATGAGATCAGAAAATCCAATATCACCAAAATTATGGCTAAACAATGCACCCTGATAACGTAAGGTTTATCCTATCCTAAGCTTAATCTTCTGCTACTAGAGAAAGAGAGAGAGAGAGAGAATTAGCTGCAGGATGTCCATAAAATCCTGTTTTCAATAAGGACTGAAAAGTTATGTGTAAGTCCAAATTGTCTCTGCCGCGAAGCGACTTTGCTAATATTATGCATTTGCTAATATCTACCACGATGAACTATTGAATAGCATGAAATAACTTGATACCCCATCCGAATGGAGTTGTATTAGAAAAAATGTAGAGAGAGGATTTAAAATTAAAACGAAAAAAAGTACATGCTTCAGTGCATGATACATTATCAGCGGTTATTCCTCTCATGCGAACCTCTAACTATGGTTTTCGAAATTATATTTCTATTTATACTTATATTCTCATCTGCAGTAATACATGGAGAAAACTATTTCAGCATGTTCTTGAGCGCTCTAATGTGGGCCCGAAGAAATCATTCAGGTTAGGTCTGGTCTGGTCTCATCCAGATTTAGTTATGCATGCAAATCTACTCTTATTTTGTTTGAATAAGTAAACAGTCAGGACCTCCCGCAGACTTATATTGCCATTCATGAGAAGTCTCCTCCATTTGCTTAGACGTCCTCAGAAGGTAAATGCTAAACATGTAGGAAGCGCACTCTCATTATCTACGCCGACAGAGAGAACCATCACTAACTGGATGTTAGAGATGCAATTATCTTGTGAGGGACAGGGTAACGTGATCAATGAAACGGAGAGGAACCGTTAAACCAATCGATAGAAATAGAAGCAGCATACAATCAAAACTCCATTATCTACAGACAGACAAAATTACCTTAACTCTTATTTTCCAGAGTCGAAATGCATGTAGATGCCATTCTATGGAGAAAGAAGGGCTAAAGCTGTAGCTTTATCTGTATATATCATGAATAGCAATGAGGACAGGGACGCCTCAGGAAGAAAGTGAAATGTAATTTGTGGTCGACATTGAAGATTTGAGTGTTTCTGTTTGTCGCATAACCGTGAAAAGGATTATGCAGATCTGTGCTCATGGTGTTTTATCAGTTTTAGAAAAATGGAGATGCCTACCCAAATTGTGCATGCATCGGCCTTTTATGCACCAGATATGCACTCGTACAAGATGTGAATTTATGACAACATCAGGATGGTGAAGCGCAGTATTTCCTTTCATTATGTCTTCTTTTTTTTTTTTCTTCCACAGACAAGTCATTTTTTAAGAAAAGCTAACACAGCAATGATAAAGTGGAATGTGACTGTAGTCTAGTAAAAGCCGAAGTGAAGTCAGTGGCTTTGTTGAACAGTTGCATATGCCTAGGCAGATACGAGTCAATCCTGATATTAGCCAGTATATGTTTATACAAACTCAGCATCTGATATCCTCAACTCATTGGTTCGTTCTGAAAGTCCACGTGGGATCGTCAACAATGGCAAAAAAATGACCTTCTTCTCCTCTCAATTCAAATGCATGGTGTGGATAGTGATTTGATCGTTTTCCTTGCTCTGTTTGTCTTTATAGTTGCATTTATACGCTGCATAACAACAATGCATGTTGTATTAGAGAATGTGACGGAACGTCCTGGCCTTTGTCCGTTGTTTACATCATCACATTTAACACTTTTTTTTATTGATATTCTCCTTTCTCTCCCTCACACAAGGTTATTTAATTTATCTTATTTTTGTCTTTTGTCAAATTGTGAACTTATATGATTCACGATACAAAGAAAACACATTTCAGAATATCTATAACTGAAGTGTTGAAGGTGATGATACAAACAACGGATCAAGGATCATGACCTTCTGTCACAGTCTCATCAATTGTTCACAATCCAGTCTTTCTACACTGTAAGAAAAGTCACATGCTTCTATTTCGTGACACCTCACAATGATTTGAACCCGAAAATGTCAAGGGGCCGATGTACCTAAAGTTCGCTTGTTATACAGCCTACTTTAAATTTGTCCACGGGGTCACTTTCTAAATAAAATACATTATAATAGCATGATACTCATCTCATTTTGTCTTATCTTGATAATGAGCATCATTTTTAACATGATAAATTTTATAGGTACAGAAATAATGGCAGTTTCCTCTAACACATTTATTCGGGGTTAAACAAGCGATAAGACTATACGAATACTGAAACTTTCACAGCAACTCCATTCAGTATAGTACAATTACAAGATGTTCAAAAGAAAAGGGAATGCTAAAATGAGCGCTGTTTCCTTGCATATGTCGTTACACTGTGAGTGAGTGCTTGCCTGACAAATCACAGTTTGGCACACAGGACAGATCTGCAGGAAATCTGATGGAGACTCTTCCTCAGTGCTCGATGGACTTGGCAGGAAAGATTAATCAAGCACGGGGAATTAAATCTGGTCCGCCCATTGATTTGACCACTGAGAGTTCGTCAAGTCCGAGACTCCACGATATTGTCTCTGTTCATGGGAAAATGGCACTTATTTCTATTGCAGTTGTTGCCGTTGGTTCTTACTGTTGGTGATGTCGTTGTTGGTATTTTGGGTGTTATTGTTGCTGTTATTGCTGTTATTGCTGTTGTTGTTGTGGTGATGGTAGTGGTGGTGGTGGTGGTGGTGGTGTCGTTCTTAATGTTGTTGCTGTTGTTATTTTTTTCTGTTTATTCTATTGTTGTTGCGACATGGGCATGGTGGTGTCGTTCTTAATGTTGTTGCTGTTGTTTTTTTTTTCTTTTTATTCTATTGTTGTTGCGACATGGGCATAAGAAGATTAATAAACTTAGCAATATGTCGTGTTCTGTGCTTTTTCATTGTATGAAGTATTTTGTTTCTCGTATGGTTTCTTGGCCCATTCTCATTGTTTTAGGAAGAAAAACAGGCTTAGAAATATGCTATGTTCTCCGTTATTTCATATCATACAATATCTTCCTTCATTTTAGGTTTCCCTGAATTCATAATTCAATCATCCACTCAAAATAAAGCAAAAGAGCTGAAGAAAATAGATCAATGACGAAGACGGAAACATAAAGGAAGGATCATCGCTTATACATGGATTTGTTTACATGATGTGAGTATGTCTGAATGCTCATCATTAGTCAAGGGTTCCCTGCCATGCGCCGAGCATGTACACAATATGTGACCCACCTCGAAATATCTCATTGTATCAGTGTTATCTACAACTCTCGTGTGTGGTCAATCCGTGGGTCTCACAGACCACGAGACCCGTTTGAACTGTTGTAATGTGAAAGAAAATCGACCAGCCGTTGTTTCTGGTACCGGTAATTAGCCAAATAACAACGCAATGATGGGTCGCAGTACTTGCAAATTAGGATAGACCGGAAACGGGCCTCCGCTCAAAGCTGACCCACTTTTCCCTCCAGACCCCGGACTACTCTGAGATGTCGGGCGGGATAAGTTCCGGACTGACCTGACATTGATTTTTGGGCCTTGTTTTATTCGGTTGTCCGCAGCAATAAATCCAGACATGGCTTTCTTTAGACTGCGTGGCTGCTTTCGCTGTTGATTATTCCACAACAGTAACGTCGGCTGACTGAGGATTGCCTTGTTGTAGCCATCTAGAGTGCGTCGCCTTTTCCTGCATTTGGTACTAAGCTTTGAAGGTGTTACAAAAAAAAGGATGTTTAATTATCTATGTCGCGAGAAAGGAACACATTTGAATTGTTCATGAATCTTGTGGCTAAAGTTTAAAATTACATCTTTGTTTCTCCCACACGTAGCATCCACATGGAAATTGGCCTGCAGAGGAGACATATATAGAGATGCCAATATTGCCTTATTAAAGCTGGAAGTATCATCAAGCATAAATAGCTTAACCTAAATCTAATATAGATTTAGTAAATGTCAGTTTCATTTTTAGATATCTATATATGACTTGTAGATGACTCATAAAATTATGAACAGTTGGATTGTCTTGGAATCAGTCAGAGCATGGTATCAGACATGTCATGATAAGTAATGAGTAGTTTTAATATACTTCAGTCTGACATGGGCCAAAATGTCAGTTAAGTGACACATAACCTATTTAATCATTTAGCTCGTGATATTCATTGCCAGTATAAATCAATAGCTTCTGACCATTCAAATGGTGAGGTTTCAAAGTAGCTTTAATTGTTGACACTATGTTGAATCAGTTACACTCTCCACACTCCAAGTCTAGGATATCTTAACAGCTGGGACAATGACGAATTGGCTCATCATTCTCGTTGTTACATTCATTGTTATTATGAATTTGCAGCCTCTTGCAATTCATATTATGGTCGCTTTTACTATCCTAACCTATCCAAACCTAGCCTAGCCTATCCGATCATGTTCTTCCTACCTTATCCTATCCTATCCTATTATATCCTACTTATCCTGTCCTAGTTTTTCCTATCCTATCCTTTCCTATTCTATCCTATCCTATCCTATCCTACCTGCCCTGTCCTGTCCTAGAATCATGAAGACTATAACGGACTTCCAAACCATGTCCTCCATTCTAAGATTCTTTCCAGTTTTCAGATGCTCTTAAGCAGTTGCTGAATATGAGACCAGTCCATATTTGATTTCTGTCTCTGTCTCTG
>JBCEWB010166454.1:0-10321 GCA_039654565.1 Peronia peronii | reverse complement strand
GCCAGACTGTATAAATCCGGGATACGCACTATAAAGAGAGTTTCACCTGTTGGATATATACGGTCGGCGCACTTGTACAGTTAAAACGGAAAGGTTCACTTTGTAAAATAATGCCATCTTTAATCAGATGCGCCCATCACAAATGAAGACAATGAACCCTCATTTTTAACTATCTTCAACACTGTTATATTGCCGCAGAAATATTGACTTTGGTAATTCGTTTTCATTCCATTAGCGATCGATATCCACTGATCAAATGTATCAGTGTCAGAGTAAGGAGATAGTCTAAAAACGGAAAGATTTAATTTGTAAAACTTTGGCATCTTTAATCGGATGCGCCCATCACAAATGAAGACAATGTAGGATCATTTTTTACTTTCTTGAACACTGTTATATTGCCTGAGAATGGATGCCTTTGGTTATTAGTTTTGAACCCACTAGCGATCGATATTCACTGACCACATGTATCACTGTCATTGAAAGGAGATAGTCTTAAAACGGAAAGGGGTACTGTGTCAAATTTTGGCATTTTAATCCGATGCGCCCATCACAAATGAAGACAATGAACCCTCATTTTTTACCATCTTCAACACTGTTATATTGCCTGAGAATTGATGCCTTTCTTTATTAGTGTTGAATCCATTACCGATCGATATTCACTGATCAAATGTATCAGTGTCAGAGTAAGGAGATAGTCTTAAAACGGAAAGGGGTAATGTGTCAAATTTTGGCATCTTTAATCGGATGTGCGCATCACAAATGAAGACAATGAACCCTCATTTTTAACTGTCTTCAACACTGTTATATTGACTCAGAAATATTGCCTTTGGTAATTAGTTTTGATTCCATTAGCGATCGATATTCACTGATCAAATGTATCAGTGTCAGTACAGGGAGATAGTCGATCGCTAAAGGAATCAAAAATAATAAACAAAGGCATCCCTTCTCAGACAATATAACACTCCTGAAGGCGATGAAAAATGAGGGTTCATTGTCTTCTTTTGAGATGGTCGCATCCCATTAAAAATGCCAAAGTTTGACAAAATACAATTTTCCGTTTTAAGACTATCTCCTTACATTGACACTGACACTTTTGATCAGTGGATATCCATCGCTAAAAGAATGAAAACTAATAACCAAATTCAATATTTCTGAGGCAATGTAACAATCTTAAATACAGTGAAAAATGAGGGTTCATTGTCTTCATTTGTAGTGGGCGCATTCGATTAGAGATGACAGAATTTGACATAGTACCCCTTTCCGTTTTAAGACTATCTCCTTACCCTGACACTGATACATTTGATCAGTGAATATCGATCGCTATTGGAATGGAACCTAATTATAAAAGGCAATATTTCTGAGTCAATGCAACCTTGTTGAAGATAGTTGAAAATGAGGGTTCATTCTCTTCATTTCTGATGGGCGCATCCGATTAAAGATGCCAAAATTTTACAAAGTAAACGTTTTTGTTTTAACACTATCTCCTCACCCTGACACTGATACATTTAATCATTGAATATCGATCGCTAATGGATTCAAAACTAATAATCAAATGCATCCATTCTCAGGCAATATAACAGTGTTCAAGATAGTAAAAAATGAGGGTTCATTGTCGTCATTTGTGATTGTCGCATATGATTAAAAATGCCAAAATTTGATAAAATACATCTTTCCTTTTTAAGATTATTTCCTTACACTTACACTGATGCATTTGATTAGTGAAGATGGAATCAAAACTATTTACCAAAGGCAATATTTCTAGGGCAATTTAACAGTGTTCAAGATAGTTAAAAATGAGGGTTCATTGTCTTCATTTGTGATGGGCGCATCTGATTAAAAATGACAAATTTTTACAAAGCAAACCTTTCCGTTTTAAGACAATCTCCTTACACTTACACTGATACACTTGATCAGTTAATATCGATCGCTAATGGAATCAAAACTAATAAACAAAGGCATCAATTCTCAGGCAATATAACAGTCTTTAAGATAATAAAAAATGAGGGTTCATTGTCTTCAGTTGTGATGGGCGCATTAGGTTAAAAATGACAAAGATTGACAAAATACAGCTTTCCGTTTTAAGACTATCTCCTTACTCTGACCCTGATATATTTGATCAGTGGATATCGATCGTTAATGGAATGAAAACTAATAAACAAAGTCAATTTTTCTGAGTCAATATAACAATATTAAAGGTAATGAGCGTTCATTGTCTTCATTTGTGATGGGCGCATCCGAATAGAGATGCCATAATTTGATATAGTACCACTTTCCGTTTAAAGACTATCTCGTTAACCTGACACTGATACATTTGATCAGTGAATATCGATCGCTATTGGAATCAAAACTAATTACCAAAATGCAATATTTCTGAAGCAATATGACAGTCTTGAAGACAGTTAAAAATGAGGGTTCATTGTCTTCATTTGTGATGGGCGCATCCGATTAGAGATGGGAAAATTTTGTAAGGTAAACATTTTTGTTTTAAGACTATCTCATTACACTGACACTGATACATTTGATCAGTGAATATCGATCGCTAATGGATTCAAAACTAATAACTAAAGGCATTCATTCTCAGGCAAAATAACACTGTTGAAGATGGTGAAAAATGAGGGTTCATTGTCTTCATTTGTGATGGGCGCATCCGATTAAAAATGCCAAAATTTTACAAGGTAAACCTTTCTGTTTAAAAACTAACTCCTTGGACTTAGATCGATACATTTGATCAGTGAATATCGATCGCTAATGAAATCAAAACTAATAAACAAATGTATCCATTCTCAGGCAATATAACAGTGTTCAAGATGGTAAAAAATAAGGGTTCATTGATTTCATTTGTGATAGGCGCATCCGAATAAAAATGACAAAATTTGACAAAATACAGCTTTCCGTTTTAAGACAATCTCCTTACTCTGACACTGATACATTTAATCAGTGGATATCGCTCGCTAATGGAATGAAAACTAATAACCAAAGTGGATATTTCTGAGGCAAAGTACCAATCCAAAGGATAGTCAAAAAATGAGGGTTCATTGTCTTCATTTGTTGTTGGCGCATCCGAATAGAGATGCCAAAATTTGACATAGTACCCCTTTACGTTTTAAGACTATCTCCTTAAACTAACACTGATACATTTGATCAGTGAATATCGATCGCTAATGGAATCAAAATTAATAAACAAAGGCATCTATTCTCAGGCAATATACAGTGTTGAAGACAGTTAAAAATGAGGGTTCATTGTCTTCATTTGTGATGGGCGCATACAATTAAAGATGCCGAAACTTGACACATTACCCCTTTTGGTTTTTAAACTATCTCCTTACACTTACACTGATACATTTGGTCAGTGAATATCGATCGCTCATGGAATCAAAAATAATAAACAAAGGCATCCATTCTCAGTGAATATAACAGTGTTGAAGATAGTAAAAAATGAGGGTTCATTGTCTTCATTTCTGATGGCCGCATCCGATTAAAATGACAAAATTTGACAAAATACAGCTTTCCGTTTTAAGACTATCTCGTTACCCTGACACTGATACATTTGGTCAGTGAATATCGATCGCTAATGGATTCAAAAATAATAACCAGAGACATTCATTCTCAGGCAATATAACACTGTTGAAGATGGTGAAAAATGAGGGTACATTGTCTTCATTTGGGATGGGTGGATCCGATTAAAGATGAAATTATTTTACAAAGTGAACCTTTCCGTTTTGAGACTATCTCCTTACTCTGACACTGATACATTTGATCAGTGAATATCGATAGCTATTGGAATGAAAACTAAAAACGAAAGGCATCCATTGTCAGGCAATATAACAGTGTTGAAGATAGTGAAAAATGAGGGTTCATTGTCTTCATTTGTGACGGCACATCCGATTAAAAATTCCAACGTTCGACAAAATACAGCTTTCCGTTTTAAGACTATCTCCTTAATCTGACACCGATACGTTTGATCAGTGGATATCGATCGATAATGGAAAGAAAACCATGAACCGAAGTCAATATTTCTGAGGCAATATAACAATCTTAAAGATTTTTAAAAATGAGGGTTCATTGCCTTCATTTGTGATGGGAGCTTCCAAATAAAGATGTCAAAATTTATCAAATTAAATCTTTCCCTTTTAAGACTGTCTCCCTAAACTTACAATGAAACATTTGATAAGTGATTATCGATCGCTATTGGAATCAAAACTAATAATTCAATGCATCTTTTCTCATCCAATATAACAGTGTTCAAGATAGTAAAAATATGAGGGTTCATTGTCTTCATTTGTGATGGGCACATCCGATTAAAAATGCCAAAATTTGACACAGTACACCTTTCCATATGAAGACTATCTCCTTGCACTTACATCGATACAATTGACCATGAATATCGATCGCTAATGGAATCAAAGCTAAAAACAAAGGTATCCATTCTCAGGCAATATAACAGAGTTGGTAAAAAATGATTGTTCATTGTCTTCATTTCTGATTGGCGCATCCGATTAAAGATGCCAAAATTTGACACAGTACAACTTTCCGATTTAAGACTATCTCATTTTCCCTCACAGAGATACATTTGATCAATGAATATCGATCGCTATTGGAATCAAAACTAATAACCAAAGGCATCCATTGTCATTCAACATAACAGTGTTGAAGATAGTAAAAAATGAGGGTTCATTGTCTTCATTTCTGATGGGTGCATCCGATTAAACATGCCAAAATTAGACACAGTTCCAATTTCCGTTTTAAGACTATCTCATTACTCCGACACTGATACATTTGCCTAGTGAATATCGATCGCAAATGGAATTAAAACTAATTACCAAAGGCAATATTTCTGAGACAATACAACAGTGTTTAAGGTAGCTAAAATGAGGGTTCATTGTCTTCATTTGTGATGGGTGGATCCGATTAAAGATGCCATTATTTTACAAAGTGAACCTTTCCGTTTTAAGACTATCTCCTTGCTCTGACACTGATACATTTGATTAGTGAATATCGATAGCTATTGGAATGAAAACTAAAAACGAAAGGCATCCATTCTCAAGCAATATAACAGTATTGATGATTCTAAAAAGTGAGGGTTGATTGTCTGCATTTGTGATGGGTGCATCCGATTAAAAATTCCAAAGTTTGACAAAATACAGCTTTCCGTTTTAAGACTATCTCCTTAATCTGATACTGATACATTTGATCAGTGGATATCGATTGTTAATGCAATGAAAACTAAGAACCAAAATCGATATTTCTGAGCCAATATAACAATCTTAAAGATTTTTAAAAATGAGGATTCATTGTCTTCATTTGTGATGGGCGCATCCAATTAAAGATGTCAAAATTTTACAAATTAAATCCCTCCGATTTAAGACTATCTCCTTAAACATACAATGATACATTTGATAAGTGAATATCGATCGCTGTTGGAATAAAAACTAATAACCAAATGCATCTATTCTCAAGGTATATAACAGTGTTCAAGATAGTAAAAAATGAGGGTTCATTGTCTTCATTTGTGATTTGCGCATCCGATTAAAAATTCAACTGTTTGACAAAATATATCTTTCCGTTTTAAGACTATCTCCTTGCATGCAATTGAAAATGCCAAAATTTTACAAAGTAGCCTTTTCCGTATTAAGACTATCTCCTTGCAGTTAAATCGTTACAATTGACCATGAATATCGATCGCTAATGGAATCAAAACTAAAAAAAAAGGTATCCATTCTCAATCAATATAACAGTGTTGAAGATGGTGAAAAATGAGGGTTCATGGTCTTCATTTGTGATGGGCGCATCCGATTAAAGATGCCAAAATTTGACACAGTACCCCTTTCCGATTTAAGACTATCTCGTTTTCTGTGCATCCGATTAAAGATGCCAAAATTTGACACAGTACCCCTTTCCGATTTAAGACTATCTCGTTTTCTGTGACAGAGATACATTTGGTCATTGAATATTGATCGCTAATGGAATCAAAACTAATAACCAAAGGCATCCATTGTCATTCAATATAACAGTGTTGAAGATATTAAAAATGAGGGTTCATTGTCTTCTTTTCTGATGGGCGCATCCTATTAAAGATGCAAAAATTTGACACAGTTCCAATTTCCGTTTTAAGACTATTTCCTTACACTGACACTGATACATTTGATCAGTGAATATCGATCGCTAAAGGGTTCAGAATTAGTAACCAAAGGCATCCATTCTCAGGCAATGCAACTGTGTTTAAGGTAGCTAAAATGAGGGTTCATTGTCTTGATTTGTGATGGGAGGATCCGTTTAAAGATGCCATTATTTTACAAAGTGAACCTTTCCGTTTCAAGACTATCTCCTTACTCTGACATTGATACATTTGAATAGTGAATATCGATCGCTATTGGAATGAAAACTAATAACCAAAGGCATTCATTCTCAGGCAATATAACACTATTGAAGGTGATGAAAAATGAGGGTTCATTGTCTTCATTTGTGATGGGAGCATCCGATTAAAAATGCCAAAATTTTACAAAGTAAACCTTTCCGTTTAAAGACTATCTCCTTGGACTTACATCGATACATTTCATCAGTGAAAATCGATCGCTAATGGAATCAAAATTAATAAACAAAGGTATCCATTCCCAGGCAATCTAACAGTTTTGAAGATCGTGAAAAATGAGTGTTCATTGTCTTCATTTGTTATGGGCGCAAACGATGAAAGATGCCGAAATTTGACACAGTACCCCTCTCCGTTTTAAGACTATCTCCTTACACTTACACATTTGGTCAGTGAATATCCATCGCTGATGGGTTCAAAACTAATAAACAAATACATCCATTCTCAGGCAATATAACAGTGTTCAAGATAGTAAAAAATGAAGGTTCATTGACTTCATGAAAACTAATAACCAAAGTCAATATTTTTGAGGCAAAATAACAATCCAAAGGATAGTGAAAAATGAGGGTTCATTGTCTTCATTTGTGATGGGCGCAACCGATTAGAGATGCCAGTATTTGACATACTACCCCTTTCCGTTTTAAGACTATCTCCTTACACTAACACTGATACATATGATCAGTAAATATCGATCGCTAATAAAATCAAAATTAATAAACATCCGTTCTCAGGCAATATAACAGTGTTGAAGATAGTTTAAAATGAGGGTTCGTTCTCTTCATTTGTGATGGGCGCATCCAATTAAAGATGCCAAAATTTGACACAGTACCGCTTTTGGTTTTAAGACTATCTCCTTACACTTACACTGATACATTTGGTCAGTGAATATCGATCGCTATTGGAATCAAACCTCATAATCAAATGCATCCGATCTCAGGCAATATAACAGTGTGAAGATACTAAAAAAATGAGGGTTCATTGTCTTCATTTGTGATGGCCGCATCCGATTAAAAATTTCAAAATTTAAAAATTAAATGGTCATGGGTGGATCACAAATAAAGATGCCATTATTTTACAAAGTGAACCTTTCCATTTCAAGACTATCTCCTTACTCTGACACTGATACATTTGATCAGTGGACATCGATCGATAATGGAATGAAAACTAAGAACCGAAGTCAATATTTCTGAGGCAATATAATACTCTTAAAGATAGTAAAAAAAGAGGGTTCATTGTCTTCATTTGAGATGGGCGCATCCGATTAAAAATTTCAAAATTTAAAAATTAAATCTTTCCGTTTTAAGACGATCTCCTTATTCTGACACTGATACATTTGATTAGTGAATATCGATCGCTGATGGAATCCAAACTAATTACCAAAGGCAATATTTCTGAAGCAATACAAAGTTGTTGAAAATGGTGAAAAATGAGGGTTCATTGTCTTCATTTGTAACGGGGGATCCGTTAAAGATGCCAAAATTTTACAAAGTGAACCTTTCCGTTTTAAGACTATCTCCTTACTCTGACACTGATACATTTGATCAGTGAATATCGATCGCTAATGGAATCAAATCTAATAACCAAATTATCCATTTTCAGGCAATATAACACTGTAGAAGATGATGAGAAATGAGGGTTCATTGTCTTCATTTGTAATGGGCGGATCCGATTAAAGATGCCATAATTTGACACAGTACCCCTGTCCTTTTCAGACTATCTCCTTAAACTTACAATGATACATTTGGTCAGTGAATATCGACCGCTATTGGAATCAAAACTAATAACCAAATGCTTCTATTCTCAGGCAATATAACAGTGTTCAAGATAGTAATAAGTAAGGGTTCAGTGTTTTCAATTATGATGGGCGCATCCGATTAGAGATTCCAAAATTTTACATAGTACCCCTTTCAGTTATAAGACTATCTACTTACTCTGACACTGATACATTTGATTAGTGAATATCGATCGCTGATGGATTCAAAACTAATTACCAAAGGCAATATTTCTGAGACAATACAACGTTGTTGAAGATAGTTAAAATGAGGGTTCATTGTCTTCGTTTGTGATGGGTGCATGCGATTAAAGATGCCAAAATTTGACAAAGTACCCCTTTCCGTTTTAAGACTATCTCATTTTCCAGGGCAGAGATACATTTGATCAATGAATATCGATCGCTAATGGAATCAATACTAATAACCAAATGCATCCATTCTCAGGCAATATAACAGTGTTGAAGATAGTTAAAAAGTGAGGGTTCATTGTCTTTATTCGTGATGTTCGCATCCGATTAAAGATGCCAAAATTTGACACAGTACCCCTTTCTGTTTTAAGACTCTTTACACTTACACTGATACATTTGGTCAGTGAATATTGATCGGTATTGGAATCAAAACTAATAACAAAATGCTTCTATTCTCAGGCAATATAACAGTGTTCAAGATAGTAAAAAATGAGGGTTCATTGTCTTCATTTATAATGGGCGCATCCCATTAAAAATGCCAAAGTTTGACAAAATACAGTTTTCCGTTTTTGGACTATCTCCATACCCTGACACTGATACATTTGATAAGTGGATATCGATCGCTAATGGAATGAAAACTAATAACCAAAGTCAATATTTTTGAGGCAATATAATAGTGTTGAAGATAGTTAAAAATGAGGGTTGATTGTCTTCATTTTTGATGGACGCATCCGATTAGAGATGCCAAAATATGACAAAGTACCCCTTTCCGTTTTAAGACTATCTCCTTACACTGACACTGATACATTTGATTAGTGAACATCGATCGCTAATGTATTCAAAATTAAATAGTAAAGGCAATATTTTTGAAGGCAATATAACAGTCTTGAAGATAGTTAAAAATGAGGGTTCATTGTCTTCATTTGTGATGGGCACATCTGATTAAAAATGGCAAAATTTGACACAGTTCCCGTTTCCGTTTTAAGACCATCTCCTTACCCTGACACTGATACATTTGGTCAGTGAATATCGATCGCTATTGGAATCAAAACTAATAACCATGTGCATCCATTCTCAGGCAATATAACAGTGTTCAAGATAGCAAAAAAAGAGCTTTCATTGTCTTCATTTGTGATGGGCGCATCCGTTTAAAAATGCCAAAGTTTGACAAAATACAGCTTTCCGTTTTAAGACTATCTCCTTAGCCTGACACTGATACATTTGATCAATGAATATCGATCGCTAATGGGTTCAAAACTAGTATCCAAAGGCATCCATTCTCATTCAATATAACAGTGTAGAAGGTGGTGAAAAATGTGACGCCGCTGGTCGAATGCATACATAAGTCCTTAAGCCCGATTCGAGATAATCGTGAAAAAAGTTGGCGAGGCCGATTTTTGTCGATTTTCAGATTTTGGTTTCAAATTATCAATGAACCAACTTAACTTTGTTCCTACCAAGTGGATTCACTCAAAACGACTTCTAAAGTGCATTTGGAGCGAATTTTGTGAGGCACCTTCGATCTGATTGGGGAAAATCTGTGCGAAAGGGCAGTTTTTACCGTGTTTTTTCGTGGTCCCTCTCGGTTTGCGAATGGTTCAGCCCCAATGAACGTGGTACCACTGGAAAGCGTTTTTTTCCCCCACTTCCACAATGGTCTTTTTTCATGAATTGTATTAAATAAATTAGTGATTGAATATTTAATATTATAAACAATTTTCGATTTCCCTAACAACCTTGGAGAATCAATCACGCTGGTTGGCCAGGCCAGGTCAGGTGACGCTAATGGCGAGCGAAATACAAGTGCCGAACATGGGAAGCTTTCTTCCTTTTTTTTGTTCCTCGCACTTTAGCATTTTTGAATCGAAGAACTTTCACCATTCTACTGCTCATCACTATTCCGATGATGATGATGCCTTTTAGCATGTGTGTTGTTCAACTTTTGGATAGCAACATCGAAATTGAAGCCAACTCGTGACTCGACTGACAGGATT
>JBCEWB010166443.1:0-10321 GCA_039654565.1 Peronia peronii | reverse complement strand
AAAATTATCAACATTTCAAGATTGGTTAGAGACAGCATACAGTTTCTAATATAGTGCTAATTTTGACGATCGATGGATTCAGTGTATGTTGGAAATCAGCTTTGATTGTATGTGCAGTCGATTTTGGTCATCTACAGAAACAGAAATTGAAAACCTTTCCAAATTCAAAACATGCGTTTTACTATTTCTTCTTCGTGGCAGTTGTTGTTTTTATAGTTTCTTTGTTTGTTGAACAACAACAACATCGATATAAACATCATATCAACACCATCAAAAGTAACAACAGCAATAACAACAGCAACAACAACAACAACGACAACAACAGCAAAAACAACATCAACAATCAGAGAAAGAGCAATAACATCAAAAGTATAGTAGCAATAAAAATAACAATATAATCAACAATAATAAGCAATAAGCAATCAACAATAATACATGTGGCTTTATGGGAGAAAATTGTGATATGAGTGGTATTATATTATTTGATAATTGATGCATGTGGAGGGGCTGTGGTGGTGAGGATCTGCGATGCGGCACCAAAAGAAACTTAGAACAGGGAACGTACCAAGCGGGAAATTTTAACATTTAAATTATTCAGTGGTGAAGACCAACCAACAAAAGGCAAGACTGGGGTTTAGAATATTCAACTGGCAGGACTACGTTATGATAACTTCACTCCTGCAATGATGAAACATATGAATACGTGAATTCCTTCCTTCCAATCTCCTAAGGAAAACACATCCAACGATTGTCCTATACAGGAATAAACAAATTTACTAGCACTATGAAATAACATAAATACCTACACGGACATCCATCTTGGGACTGGAACTAGCGGGACAAAAATGCTTGTTTAAAAGTTTTTCACCTCACATGTCCTCCTGCAATGTCCCTTATGTGAGTGTTTGGATGGTGTCACTCCTGATTTCCTTTATCTACTTTAACAATAATGTGTTGATGTCTCACTTGTTCACTGCTTCCTATCTAGATCTAGTTGTTTCCATCACTTGTTGTTACTACTCAATGGATTCGTTCTGAAGCTCTTAATTTAGTCACGTGATCAGGGAATTCGGGTTTCAGTGCGTGAGGTCAGCTTTACCCATTGCAGACGAACATAAAATGATCCAATGTGCCATAACTGTGAATTTCTCAGACCCCACTCCTATTTTATAGATCCCACTTCTTGTACTGCTGCCCATTGTTGGAAACGCTCCACCTTTGTTTGGTGCAGTAATGCAAAAAAATGTCCGGAAACCACGATTTCCTTGCTTTCTCTAATGGGACATTAAAAATGTCCCGAAATGACGTCATCAATATCTGTGTTGGTACTTCGGCGAGAGGGGGATCATTTCCATTCTCTCTTGTTTTCAGCCATGAAATGGAAATGAGCGAATTCCCTGATCATGTGACCGTTTCGAGATTCCGAACGAGTCCATTTTATATCGACACCCGCTTATATTGATCCGAAAATTATGACGTCAGACCTCCGCGTCCGCCCAATCTTCTTTCTTTGCAAGACAATGGCTGAAGAGGAGAACTGTTGGAGTACAATTTCGAAGGCGACATATTGAGTTAAAATCAATAACTTACAACATCAGAGCAATGGAATGATAATATCAAGTTATTTATACCCGTTTCGTTCGCTGACCTTGTGGCAAACTTTATATGCGAAACTCCCAGCTAGATTTCTAGATCTAGATGCAGACGATGTATCTACACAGCACGACAATGCAAGGTAACTTGGTTGAAAACAACATCATTTTTAAATCTAGTATGTATGTCTGGTCATATTGCTCTATTGAAGGAAAGGCATTAATAGTATCATATCAGAATCCACGTTAAGAGCTGGAATTTGATCGAAAAATAAATTGATGCCTGACGTCTACAGCTAGATCTACATCTAAATATCTAGATCTAGATCTAGATCTAGATCTAAATCTCATCGTTAAATCTTTGTCGAGCATCGCGTTTTATTTTCATGACAATATAGATCTAGATCTACATCAAGCTCTATTGTTTTAAATCTAGATATCTAGATTCTAAATCTAGATCTCGTTTCATTTTGCCTGAGTTCTAGATCTAAACGGATTTAGATCTAGTTCTAGATCTAGACCTATTTAAATCTCGATCAACATAAATGTATCGATTACGTAATCAGCTACTCAGTCTATCAGTAGCCGATCTGTAAATCTCTGTTGCCGAAATAAATTGTCATCAGCAGAATCTATAGATCATCTAACTGATAATGTTAATCCTCAGTCAAGTCATGGTCATGAACAGGCTTTAACCGAAATCTAGGCTTCAGTTTGAATTTTAAGCACTAGATCTAGATCTAGATGTGTCATCATGTCTTCCATTTGGTATTCAGCTGTACAAATCTAGCTGTGGATCTTGAATATATCATTCGACATATTATGAAATATGAACATTAATATGATTATTTGGATAAGTTGTACAGTATAAGCTGTCTGGAAGTTTTCTGACAAAATGCAAAAATTTATGCATTGATGCAACGTTTACAACTCTCAATATCAGAGCAATTATTGCATGATTTGCATATTGTTAAGCTGCAAGAGAAAGAGCTTTAATTAGGCTCATGCTGCTATTCTGACAGTTTACAGAACGGTAGCAGATATGAAGTTTTTTGCAAAACGTTCTTAAATAAAGAGTTTTAACTTAGCTTTTCTTGTACTCTTTGTTATTTACTAAATATATTAAATGTATCTATTTCGTTTACATGTTCTGTTAATAAAATCCAGCATTGCCCTCGTTATCACCCTCGTATGTTGTGATACGTTTTACTTTAAATTAATAACACATTGCCTAAATACAAAATACATAAATATTTAAGAGAATGTCTAACGTTCCCTAAGTGTAATGTAGTAGAAAAAAATTATATTGGATTTACATGATGCATAAATATGTAAAAAAAAAAGAGGAATGTAGTTGCAAATAATAATAATAATTATAATAATAAAATAAGATGGGGTGCAATATTATTAACGGTGAAATGCTGACATTATAGACCTAAAGCCAGCGAGGAAAAAATTAAATTGTATTTCAAAAACGCAAAAGTTGATTTTAAAAAACTTAATAAAAAAAAACATACACACACTCATGCATGCACGCAAACACATAAACTATCTTGTTTTGGCACCAAAAGTTTAGATTCAGTATGCTCATCCAGCTTTGTTTAAATTTGTAAATTACTGTTGCAGCTGGATGTGATATGACGTGTGACATATTTGGTGACAATAGAATCTTAAATGATAAACACAATGACAAAATAATTAGACCTAGTTCTGAACTAATTATATAGCATGTCATTTTCTCAAGTATTTATTTCTACTCAATTAAAAGTACAAGCACCAATGTTTGTCAAAAACGTTTTCTTTGTACAAATTGACTGTATGCCATGATGATATGAAAAGACCCATGTTTTCTAGGTTCAACTGGATTGAAGTATCATCAGTGTAGAAAATAAGCAATTCACTGCACAGTCAAACTCCATTAAAGTTTCAATTTGAAATTAGTTAAACAGAGAACACATAATTTAAAAAAAAGAACAATGATTAAGTTTGTACAAAATCAATTACAATGAAATAATCTATAAGGTTACATTATAACTTTATTAGTATCTACACTAAACCCTTCTTTAAAACTTAGAGTTAACCTCTTGTTGGCTTGAACATTATACCTTTTGTCACCCAGCCATTGAAACTCTAAAATATTTGTTGATAGAAAATTTATGAAGAATCCATTAAATACATTCCGTTTGTCTTAATAAAACTACAGTATGATAACAATGAAGTCAGAAAAGCTCTTCATTTCACCCCTATAGATGTGCACCATTAACTATTAATTGTGTCTTTTAATAAAGAATTGTTGATGAAAATCAGTGCATATTTCTACAAGTTCATTATAAAAGTATTTTTCTTTTTATTTTGTAATTTCGCAACTGAGACTAGATCTAGGTGACAGTTCAATTGTTTCAACAACAGAGTTTACAAACACAAGAAGCCTAGTTAGCTGGTTAGCCTATCAATGGATACTGTAAGGAATCATGATAGTGCAGGCAGGGTATACGCGAGTGTGTTGTGAGCGATGTTCAGTTGACTGGGCCCATGCAAGTGTGTAGCCTAATGTGCATGCAGTGAAGATCGCCCGGAGCTACCGGAATTATCTGCACGAGTCTAGATCGTGTGTGCATCACGTATGTTCTAGTACCTTCGAAATCGTTCTACACGGAGAATGTTCCGTCTCGAGCTAGTATATATAGGAGGGCTTGGCCGGAGAGGATCAGTGTACGAGAGAGAGAGAGGACAAGTATACTACGAAGAGGACGAATGTACTGCAGTGAGAGCTGTGTATATTGGAGCTAGACAGCTGCCCTGGAGACTGTATTTATATCAAGCACCTGTAATAAATTTTGCATCATTTCGACGTGAGGATTCCTGTTGTGATTTCTGTTGTGATTTCTCCACCATTGTGTTATTTCATCCGCATTCACCGCCTGATCGCCACTTGTTACATCACCCTTCAACATCCAGAATTGAAGTTCGTGACAGATAATTTTATGTAGAACTAGAGACAGAGTTAGAGTTTAGAATGCAAGCTGAAATCTAGACCTGTTACCGGTACTGGATATTGCCACGATGTACATATTAGTGATGACTGGTGACAATTCAGTTGGTTCACCCAGTCATGTAGAAAAGATTTATACAATTGAATACCAAATGGAAGACATGATGACACATATAGATCTAGATCTAGTGCTTAGAATTCAAACTGAAGCCTAGATTTCGGTTAAAACCTGTTCATGACCATGACTTGACTGAGGATTAACATTATCAGTTAGATGACCTATAGATTCTGCTGATGACAATTTATTTCGACAACAGAGATTTAAAAATCGGCTACTGATAGACTGGGTAGCTGATTACGTAATCGATACATTTATATTGATCGAGATCTAAACAGATCTAGATCTAAATTCATTTAGGCCGAAACGAAACTAGACCTAGGTCTAGAATCAAGATTTAAAACAATAGAGCTAGATGTAGCGGGAGTCTTCCAGTAACATCTCATCTCTGTCCCTAAAATCGGGATTCTCATCCTAAAATTGTCACTATATAGGTATCTGCACGGCCAGAAACCGTTCATCCCTTCACATCGACAAATTCAATATCTGTTAATATAATGAGAAAACTTCCCACTTGTTACAGAGCCTTGGCCTACAAAGAACGTGACACGGCGCTACTGTGATCAACAACATCAGTCCCTCTCGCTTGTAACCTGCGTCGGACAGTCTGTTCGCGATACTCACACTCTCTAGCTACCTGACTGCAGAGTTGAATTCAAATACAATTTTTTGTTTTTTTGAAATGTATGAATATACCTCTCTTGTTTGCAAGAATCGCTTTAAATACAATTTAAGAACCAAAACCTATTTCGTTTGCGTGAGTTTTAGTCCAGGTGAAGCTTTTCAAGAGCTCAGACTGATGGTAAATCACTTTACGGCCGTGGTGACGGTCGCTAACTGTATAGGAATCATAACTGGAAATGATAATAAAAGTTGATAGTATTGATTAATGTTGTAACCGACGTGTTTCTTTATACATTCATACGAAGAACCTATAAAAACATGATGTTGTCTGGTGTTGCTGTAGTCTGTATGTCGTTACTAAGCTGTTTCTAAATTCGTTGGTGCATTTTCTGTTGTCTGCTGTGCTTAACTCTAAACAGCTCTGAGTGCTAGTAAGGATGTCACACACAGATAGCACTTGTAATTGACAAGGGTAGCAGCGCTTTGGTTCTATAACGGGCTTCATCTAGTTGGGCTTCGTTTCAACTCAATCGACATTTTTGGAGGTTTTCCTCACAAAAGTGGCAAATGTTGATTTGAGAATGATCTCCTCCCATCCCCATCCGATCCCCCTCCCCCCCCCCCCGAAGATGTTGCCCGTCTGTTGTCCTCTCCATTGCTCTTAAATATATTTTTTTTTCTCTCCTTTTTTTCTGTTGTGTTGGTTTATGCTGATAGTTTTTGAGTTTTACATTCGCAAATATTTCGTTTGAAAAGTCTCCAATATCATACTGCATTCTCATTGTGATTCTGAGTAATAGTAATAATTATAATCATATAATAATAATAATAATAATAATAATAATAATAGTAGAAGAACAGGAAGAAAAAGAAAAAGAAGAGGATAAGAACGATAATAATAATAGAAATAATAGTAATAATTGTTGTGGACTCAACGAAGAAACAAAAGATTGAAGAAATGTGGCCAGTATCACTGCTCTATTTAATGTTTAAGTCTGTCCTTGTTTATTTCTTTGGTGTATTAGGTTAGTTACTTCTAGAGAGTCCGTCTAAAATTTTAAGACATTTCTTTTAAAATGGTGATAGCAATGTCAGAAATATAAATAATGTTTGTTGCTGCAAGAAATAGTCATGAGCTATTAGACCCCACTATGTATGTGACAGCTTTCAAAAGAATCTGGTGACATTGTCATGGACAGATATCGTGTCTAACTATGATAATGATAGTATCTGTATACAACATTGTTTCTTGTAGGCAAACTAACTGATCTTGTAGTCTGTTTATTTCTATCAAAATGTTTATTGTCGTTTGCTTGTCAATGTTGTTTGTTTGGTTGTTATTGTGTTGTTGTTTTATTGCTATTGTTCCTCTTGCTGCTTTGTTGTTGTTGTTGTTGCTTTTGTTGTTGTTGCTTAGTTGTTGTTGTTGTTTAGCTGTTGTTGTTTAGTTGTTGTTGTTGTTGTTGTTTTTGTTGTTGTTGCTCAGTTATTGTTGTTGTTTAGTTGTTGTTGTTTAGTTGTTGTTGTTGTTGTTGTTGTTCTTGTTGTTGCTGTTGTTGTTGTTCTTGTTGTTGATGATGAAATTCTTCATGATGAAGTTGTTATTGTAGCTGTTACCTTTGTTGATGTTGATATTGATGTTGATATCGATTTCTTGTTATTTTTTAAACAAAGAACCTATAAAAACAATAGCAACAACAACTACCACGAAAAAGAAATTGTAAAACGCATGTTGGAATTTGGAACGATTTTTAATATTTCTGTTTCTTTATGGCCACAAATCGACTGCATATACAATCAAAGCTGATTTTGCAACTCTGAATCCATCGATTATTAAAATAAGCACTATATTAGAATCTGTATTCTGTCTCTAAAAATATAAACGTGAATAGGAGAAAAAAAAATAAAAGTCTCGAAATGATGATAATTTTATTTTTCTTCTTGTCATACTTCTTTGGATTTCGAGGTACTATAAATTGATAGTGAGGGTTCCTTCCTAGCATATATCGAATCTATCTCTTTAGGAACAATCCAGATTCTCTTTCTGAAGTATTGTCTGAATGTTATATTGTGGCAGGTTATGGTTTTCAGGAAAGGTAGAAAAAGAGGGAATAATCGCTAATAAATAGGATCTTTTTCCGTGTGCAGTAGATGTCCTTCCAGGCAAAGATCTATACCATTCTCTCTCTCAAAGTGTGGCAGGTTTTCGGCCAAGCATAATGAAGGTTTCCTGTTTTATACCCAGGGTTACGTCATCTGCTGGAGTTTCTTCACCGCTGACTATCCGAGTCAAACTGGAGAGAAATCAGAGTTCAAATTTTAGACATCTAGAAATTATTCATCGCTAACTTTCCAACGGGAAAATGTAATGACGCATAAGGGTATCTTTGTATATGGAATAAAAAACGTTTCATTCTGCGTTTTCTAATATCTAGTCTTAAATGTACATATAATAATAACAATCAGCATCAGCGGAATGTTGGGAATAGGTGATGATTACACTCTGTTAGAACAGTCGATGAAAACTTCACAATGAAGACAGTCAATGCTTATCTTTGGAAACCCAGGCATTCTCCGCAGGTATAAGATAAATACAATGGTCGCAATGATTTTTCTATTTGTTTTTGTTTTCCATAGCTTTACGGAATGAGCCCATGCGATTTGAAGGCCATCTCAGAAATGTACGGGATCCATCGCAAGTGTGTTAAAACTTACTTTCTCCCGATATCTCCTAGGAGGTCCTCATCTGGATGTTTGTCCATGTACAGCTTGGTGTAATAGACAGATGACAGAAAGCCCAGGTACTCGGCCACGGTCCATTGTTCTGCTCTGATGAAACTTTCAAACCTGAGAAATGAGACAAAAAAAAAAAAAAAAAACACAACAAGCCGAGACTGAACATAGCCATATCATTTATTGAACATAGCCATATCATTATTAAAATTCCCGTCACATAGAATATGTTATTGGAGGTGTTTTATAAGAGACAGTAGTCAAAAGTTCCCCATTGCTTTCGGTGTTTTTTTGTTTTTGTTTTTTTTGTTTTTGTTTATCGCAATATGATGTCAGTCTGACCTGACTACTTGTCAAGTCAGGCCTTGCATGATCTATCTCTTCTATCTTTGCCTTCTATCGTCAGCTGGAGTTTGACCTTAGAAATAGAGGCATGGCGGTTGTAACATGTTAATCTTCAGCGCTTTCCAACAGTCAGACTATGTTCCTCTTTCCGTTTAATCCATCACATAATGAAATTGTGTACAAAGAAAAAAAGTAAATGAAGTATTAAAGATATGATATTAAGATAATATTTCATCAGAGAATATTTCAGAAAGTGTGTGACAGATTCTGTGAAAGAATGAGGATTGTTTTTCATCAGTTTTATTTACTACTGTTCATTGCAAGACACAACGATCGTCCAACAAATGTAGAAAAGGGTAAAATAATCACCTTTATATTTATTTGTTTCAAACTTACAGCATGAAAACGCTCAAAAATTCATTGTTTTCGATTCTCGTAACAATATTTTTGCCAAAACTTTCTGTGTTTAATGTTGAAAATAAAAGAGAGAGAGAGAGAGAGAGAGAGAGAGAGAGAGAGAGAGATAGAGAGAGAGAGAGAGAAAGAGAGAGAGTGGCCTTCATGGGACTTTTTTTTTTGCTTGTGGATCTAAGCGATACAGCCCTGCAACTCAAATTGTATTTGCGGACGTGCGCACCTCGATGTTGAGTATTTGGATGATTAAACTGAACGTTAATGAAACAAATACCTGTTTATTGTTTTGAATGCTCTGCGAGCAGAAGCGGAAGAACAATGACGTATGTATTCTGACGTTATTCTACCTGACGTACAATTCGGATCAAAATAACCAGGCGAGTTTACTGTTTAAGTATTATCACCTTTTTAGAGTAATGTCAAACATAAAAAAGCTTTTATTCGGATTTATATGAACAGACGTTTATACAACCATTTTTATGCCAAATGTCAGATGGATACATTCAGCAATTTTCGAGTTCATAAGTCCTTAATATGTTTTGTAGTAGATTTGAAGTATAGATCCTCTTTCAAGAGCCCAAATATCCAACAAATTGAAACAACTGGGTTGATATATTTAAAACAAAAATATTACCAGACTACATTATTTCCCCTGGTCTACAACAAACGGTGGAAGTTGAAAATTTCTCGATAAGTCTCGTGACGTTTGGAGGCCGCCCAATCATCTTTCATTAATTAAGAAACTGGAAATCCAGACATCGTAAATCTAATGAGTGCTATAATTGATAATACATCAACAATATAGAATATTTAGTTAAGAAAGAAATAACACATGATTTTTCATCAACTCACAAAACGTTCAGGATCATAAAACAGTAAGAGATCAACGTCATATGCATAGTAAATAATACTGATGCTCTCAAAGACTTAGAGGTTGTCGTCTCTGCTATTCAGTCCAGTTGAAAGATCATGGAATATTAGTGAACGGGAAAGATGACTGTAAAACTAAACATGTACCGATATTTTACACAAACATTTTCTATACCTGCGTACACACTCCATCCCGTGCATTTTCAAAGGATGGAGCTTGGAATAGATGGCTTTAAGAATAGGCTCTGTGTAGAGATCGTCCTGAAACTTGTCGTTTCGAATCTGAAACAAAAAATGCAATCCTCGTATAATTTCAATTTTCCACGAACAAATGTGAACGGGAAGATAGGTCGATCGCGGAGATTTCAAGTTAAGGCCGTTTTTAACTCTTTTCCAACTGAGATACCAAAATGTTTTATTTGTGTTCCACAAAACAAAAATTCAACTTTTTGTAACGTGAAAAGAAAAATTTGGTATCTCTGAAAGTAGTTAAAAACGGCCGTAACTCGCGATCACCCGAATCGACTTCCAACTCATTTTGCTCTGGGCCCAAGACATATATATATATATATATATATAGATAGATAGATAGATAGATAGATAGATAGATAGATAGATAGATAGATAGATAGA
>JBCEWB010166432.1:0-10321 GCA_039654565.1 Peronia peronii | reverse complement strand
CACTTTTTGATACCATTTTTATATGCAGAAAAGGCAGGGCTTTTAAGAGAAAACAAAAACCCCAAATCGCATTTTTTGAGCAAAATCCAAATTTCGGGACCCGCCCCCCTCCTTTCTTGACTTTCTTGATACATCTATTTATTCTCCATTTGCCTTGTTCACGAATATTACCCACCTAAGTTGTGATACAGAAAAGTTATAACACTCTGTATTGTGGATTTATACAACATATTGCTTAAGCTGCTGTCTGTATCAGGATGATTTTAGTTTCCCTAAAAAAATATGAACGTTTATTCACCTAACACACAATTAGAGAATCACAAAGGATGTGATTTTTGTCTTGAACTGGTGTACGGAAAACATTGCAGTTGTGATGCTCGGGTTTAGTAAGTTAATCTTATAGTATCTCATCTCTGTTATCTTATTTCAGTGATCTTATCTCATCTTACATATTTTTCTGACAGGTTATGGTGAAGTACAAGACTATCTCTCTGTCCACTTGGACGATTCCTACCCAGGGTCTTGTCAATGACACCAGATACCATCAACTGCACCTTCACTTAGCGGGCAACATCACCGCCAAGCTGCCGATGGATCGCTGCACTGATGGGGATTTGACCAATCAGCCATGCCTTCTCTACCAGCAATATATGGACTTTCCGAGCTCCCATGAGGTCAAGTGGATGTACATAGGAAGTACCAGTCAGGCTGGTTTAACTGGAGAAGCATTTCCCAATAATTACGTTGGCTGTATGGACGATATCTATGTCAACCAGTACCTCTATTATCCTGGCTACCAAATAGGTAAGTTTGCAGTGACAAATCGTCATAATTTAATGACAGTATGATGTGAACAATATCACTATAAATTAATTACACAGTTTTATAAAATTACACTTTTTAAAAAATTTAATTAAGCTGTTTTGTGAACAGTATCAGCATAATTTAATTACAGTGTGTTATGAACAGTATCACCATAATTTAATTTACACTGTATGATACAGAACATCACCATAATTTAATTACACTATGTTATGAACAATATCCCCATAATTCAATTACATATACACTGTGGTATGAACAATATCCCCATATTTAAAGTATAATACATTACAAACAGTCTTACTGTCACACAATACTCTGGATATCATCTTCATTTTGTGATGTTCTAGACATTTGTCATGTGTTCCTAATATCTTAGCCTTATCATCATGTCTTATAGTTGACCAAAAAAAAAATATTTGTTTGTGGTGTCTTAGACATGGCTATCATTTCATATCTGAGACATTACCATAATTTCGTGATGTCTGAGGCATTATCATCATTTTGTGATGTCTGAGGCATTATCATCATTTTGTGGTGTCCTATAGCCATTATCACTATTTTTTTATGTCTAAGTAATTATCATTTTTATGTGTGTCCAATACATTATCATTTTTTATAATGTCTGAGATATTATCATCATTTTGTGATGTCTGGAGACATTCTCCACATTTTGTGATGTCTTATAGATATTATTCTCATTTTTTGATGTCTTAGATATCACCATTAGTTTTGACATCTAAGAGACAGAGACAAAGGAATTTATTGTCTATTCACAAGAATGGAGGGCCCTATTTTGATGTTTTTGTGGGTTCTCTGGTCATCATATTGAAATAATTTAGGAACTTCAGAAAAAAAAGCTACTATCAATAATAAATGGAAGAAAATTAAGACACGATGATCTTGTGCTAGGTGACTAAGAGAAAGACTTTATGAAAATTGTTTACCAAGACAAGACTGAAGCAAAAAGTGAAAGTTACAGACCACCAACTTTTGTCACTGGAATCTAACGGATTGAGAATTCATGAAGTCAGCACAGCTCGTGAAGATCAGAACAAATGGAGAAGAATTATGAGGTGGAATCGAAAAGTTTTTGTACCCCTTGTATAACTTTGGAATGGTCAGCTCTGTTCACATGTGCACACAGCAAGAAGGAGAATAGACATCAGGGTACTTATTTAATTTGTAGTTTAATTGTGTTAGTTTTTTAAACCAGTACTACATGTGTTTTTACATGCGTCCCCAAGGACTCAGTTGCCATTCTTTTTATGTTTGAAATGGATGTCCAAGTTAGAGCAAAGAGCAAGCAGCAACTTTTGTGCTATACTTTGTTTATCAACTTATGAATTTTGAAATGATAAAACATCTTTGATGATGTTGCTCTATGTCAAACTGCCAGTTTTGAATGGCATTCACAATTCAAGAGGGTAGAACTTTACTGGAGGATGATGAAAAATGCGGATGTCCTGCAACAAGCACAATGCATGAAAAAATCCAAGAAATTGTTTTCTTCGACATGTATGGGACTGTGCATAATCAGTTAATGCCCCGGGGACAAACTACTGTCAATTCTGATTTCTGCTATGAAATTCTGAGACAGGTGAGGGAATATGTCAGACACAAAAGACCCGAGCTCTGCTTTATGTGATGGCAACTGGATGCTTCAGCCGGACAATGCATCTGCTCATGATGCATTAAAAAACCTGAAACTTTTTGACCAAAAGCAACATAATTGTCACTTCCCATCCACTGAACTCACCAAATTTGGCTCCTGGGACTTCTTCCCCCATTTCCAAGATGAAATTTTACCTCAAACATCACAGGTTTGATGAAGTGGAAGAAATGGAACATGAATTGGATGTGGGTCCTTTAAAGGCTCACAGAACATAACTTTCCGTGGGTGTTTGATTCATACCAAATATGCTAGAAGAGCTGCATTAATGCCCAAGAAGACTAATGTGAAGGAGACAGAAGTGACATCTAAATTGGATACATGAGACGTGACACGATGAAATCAGGTGCTTGTCAAACCAGAGAAATCATGTGTTTTTGAACAGTGAATGAATTTTTAGCACAGTTTTTTTTTCTTCACAGAACCCTTCTATGTCAATCTGAAAATACATTTCAGAGTTAAATTTGTTGAGATAGATTGAGAAAAAGCCCCAAAAATTGTAATTTAGTGGCATGGCCTAATAAGGATTAACAGAAGTGATTGGCCATTTTCTCACTAAATTTAGCTGCAGCAACAGGTCACCCCCATCATCTTTAATTGCCAATATCTTGACTTTTAAAGTTAGAACAAAACTTTTTTACACGATGAAAGGGAAATGAATAATCTTTGCAGTGATAGCAATAACTCCATATGCTCAAAATTTGACGAGAGTCTGATTTCATTGTGTCAAGTCTCATATTGTTCAGCATTTGTAGACATAGTCAGGAAACTTTTTGATACCTTGCTGTATCTTATTGGTGTCATTGACTGCATCCTGTGTTACCAACAGATGACTGATGAAAAATGTTAAATCACTTGGATTAAAATGAATACCCAACAAAGAAAGTGAATGTTCTTGTTGGATGAATAAAGATTTGAGGCTAAATAGGCAGCCACAATGTATGCTTTCCAGGAAGCTGACAACACATGTGAGTATCTCTGTTGGGTCTGTCGAGACAATAATAATTAGCAAAGTGCTGAGAACCACTACTGTACAGAAATAAATGCCTAATACTATTATTATTATTATTGTTACTGAAGTGTTGTCTAAGGGACCGCACATCTTTGATACTCCTCGGCAGGTGACTACTTCAAGGTGCGGCCTGGCTGCCCAAGATCTCCCCAGTGTTTGAGAGACACCTGCAGTGGCCATGGAACCTGTGAGGACTTGTGGAATACTTTCCTTTGTCACTGCCACAGACCCCACTATGGCACTATCTGTGAGAACGGTAAGGTCTATGGGATTATCTGTGAAGCAGCTGAGGTTTATTTGACTATATATGAAAAAAATATTTTAAAAAGACATGAAGTCTATGCCATACGGTTCTAGGTAAAATCAAAATGTTTGAGAAATGATTCATTCCATTCATACGAGAGGCTTATATGGCTACTGAAATGTCCTAGCTCAAAACTAAAATGTTGTGCACATGCACAGTGAATGGTGCTGACTATGGGGAATATATAGAAAAACCCTAAGATTTATCAAGCCAAATGTGAAAAAACACAAACCCAAAAGATCAAATATAAAGAACTGTAAGTGAAACAGATAAAAGATATTGATCTGTACACAGAAAAGCAATGCCATTTTGATATTTGAATTTTTCTTTCTTTTCCCTTTCTAGAATACCAGTCAGCAACATTTGGGCAGCACCGTGAGACATTTGCTTCCTACTCCATCCCTCCCGGCAGTTCCCCACTGGATGATTCGGCCGTGTCGTTCTTCCTCATCACAAGGCAAAATACCGGCTTCATTGTCTATGCGGGCAATGGGGAAAACAACTTTCCTAATCGTCACGCTTTCATCGTATTGTATCTGGAAAACGGACAGCTTGCCGGAGAGTTTTACAAGTGTGGATTTTCCAGAAACTTCAACACAAATAATCACGTTGATGATGGCCAGAACCATTTCATATCAGTTACAGTGAGAAAACAGAACTTTACAGTGGTAATAAATTCAGATGTGGTTTATGAAATTACAGACATGCCAACAAGCACAGATCAATGTCCCCATCTTTATGGGTTTTACGTCAGGACAATAAATGTTGGTCGCTACCAGATGAGCAGCTCACGAAAGAAAAGAGAGGCAGTGGCAAAATGGAAAGATCTTGTTCCGGAAAGGTATGGGGTGTCGACTACCATTTTTTACTATAATGCATTTAAGTGACCCATTACCCCAGATTGTTGTATTTTTTTTTTGATGATACAATTCTGGTACACTTGCCAAAACATAGTAGTATATCGCATCCTGCTATGGCCCATCAGTGTGGAAATATGATATGGTTTGTCAAAGAATTATATTCTGTTTTGTCAGGAAAGTGGAGAACTAACAAATGTGCAAGATCAGGCATGTTGTTAAATCAAACTTCTAGGTAGATTGAGCCATTTTGAGAAGCAGGAGGTAAAATTTGGTTTAAGTAGATCTAGTTTTAAAACTCCTCTCACATTGGACATCTAACTAGGCACTTCACTGTTATCAACAGTATTATGTTCAACCACAAAAAAAAATGATCTCTTGCGTGTAGATAAAAACGCATGTTGTACACCCATGGTTAGCCTGCCACCAACCACCCCCTTTTTTTCTAAGAGTTAGTGTTACGACCACTATGCGGCTTTTCGTATCTATATGTGAAATTGTCTGATAGATGCTGCAAGCTGATAATCGGTACATGACCAAATGATGAGAGCTCCAAATCAGGTGCATAATATGACAGTGAATAACAGTTGACACCTCTGATTGCCTGTGAAACCATTAGGTCACTTATTTCAATTGTCTCTTGGTTTTTGCAGGAACTCAGAGACTGAGCTTGAGAGAGTCAAGCGACAGACACCTTCTCTTCCTCAAAACTATACTACTTTGCCTGGATTGCAGGGAGTTATACAGGTAAACATAACTCTTTAAGAGCCGTCAGGTGGTAGGACCCTCCGATGGTTTCAGCCACAATACCCAGTGGACAGTGGGAGCATCGAGTGATATTTCAATAGATTTGTCGTTTTAGACCTGGAATTATGTATTTTTCTTAACATCATTTCCAATCCAGGTTTTTCATACTGTAGAGCAGCGATAATAGTAGGAGTTCATGGTTGGATTATTAGACATTTCAACTACATTTGTGTTGTGTTCTGGATTTGTTTATATATTTCTGTGAGGGCGTGAACCCATGACGGTTGGGAAACAAAACAATGTTCACTAACGCATTCTGAATCATTTCAGTTGTGTCAAGAAACTAATGAGGAGAAAAGAAGTGGTAATAGATTCTCAGATAGATCTAGATAGTGGACTTACCAAACTAGATCTAGATTATAATAGTTTGTTCAGTACTCACATGAAGTTAGTTGATAATTTTATATACTTATTTGATTGATAATTTTATATACTTTTTTGTTTGATGCTGTTTGTTGTTTTGGAATTGTTTTCCTCACTTGCCCATCCAGTTTCCATCGGTTTGATATATAACACATATGTTTTGAATGACAGTATCATCAGAACAAGGACTTTAGAATGCCATAAGTAATTCTCTTTCATCCAGAAAAAAAAAAAACCCTAGCAAATAGAGGAAATGAAAATTTGGGTCTTAAAGAATTAATCAGTCATCCTTGACATCTTTTAATTTAATTTAATGTGTTACCATGGTAGAATTACAGAGTTATAGGTTATTATAGGAGTAATTACAGGAGATACAAGTAATCCCTAGTTTCATCATCTTTTATTTTACCTTTCTGCTGTCATAAGTTTTCTTAGAACTACCAAACTACTGTACTATTTTTTTTCCCCAACATATGTTCAACATCAGCGTGTGGCTCATGTTACTGTAACATCGATGTGTTGTGTGTGTTAAAGTAACATCAATTTGTCATGCATGTTACTGTAATTTCAGTGTGTTGTGTGTGTTACTGTAACATTGCTGTGTCATGTACATGTATGTTACTGTAGCATTAGTATGTCATGCGACCAGGTGAAATGAATTCTAATGTCAAAATTTTTACATCCAGAGTTTTAATTATTCTTATGTGGTAAGATATTTAGGGTCAAATTCATGGAGACTATGTTTCACCAGTCCTATTACTTTCCTTTGCCTGACACAGGAGGTGTTGAACAAGCAGTTAAAGCAGAAACAAATATTTTATTTTAGTTGTCATTTGAATCACAAAAACCATTAAAAAACTGGTATAATGATGACGATAAGGAAAATTTTCCTCACACCAAGAACTTAACAGAATTTGTTCATGACTTGTGTTTCAAGCAAAGAGTATAACGGCGATTTTTTCCTCCCTCTTGACTATGTTTGTTCAACACCTCTTATATCAGTCAAAGGGAGACGGCTGGTCAAAAACAATCTCCATACCAATACTGACCCCATGGTCAGTAAAACTGAGTTTTCTCAGTGAAGTTTACTTCAACATTTGACTCAGTTCACCTAATTGTACAACATATTGCTCTCCACACCAAGAACAGTGTCAACTGTAGAAGGGCATTTATTACTTTCTGTTGAACATTATTTGTGGGGATTTTTTTTTGTGTTACATGATTGCATCTAGGCAGGAATGGCCCTTTGTATTATTCTTAGCATTTTTGCTATTGCATGCGAAAGCTATGAGGCAGAAGAACAACAAAGGCACTTTTGTTTTTATATTTTCAAAGTTGTGGTCCATGAGATCAGTCCTGAATCCTTAATTATACCACCTAAAAATGATCAGAAGGAACTGTTGTAAAAAAACAATGAACTGAATCAATGACTTCAACAAACAAAAAAACACAGGAGTCTTTGAAAACAAAACTTGTTTTCTCTCAGGGGGAAAAAGCAGACATACGACTACGGTTTAGTATGCCTTTCAACCACCTATGCATGGTTATCTTGTGTAATGTGGTTTTCCCCCCATTTTTATATGTGTTGCTGCTGTTATTGATTATTATGGTCTGTGTCATTGCCCTAGGATGTGCAAGTCAACCAGTTCAAGCTGAGTTTCAATGACAGCAACAATGACTTCATGCTACCAGACAGCTCCAATCTGACAGTTGGCGCCGAGTCCACCAGGGAGGTCTGTCAGCAGGATGTCCCCTGTGAGAATGGAGGGACTTGTAAAGACACATTCTACAATGACTTTGAGTGAGTCAGTTAACTCATTTGCTTATGAGCATTTTCTTCCACATCTAGGGATGGAATTTTTGTTATAAAAAGCTTATAAATCTGAGAAAACATTAAAAAAAGAAAGGGCAGTGCCCTCAATCCAGTATAAATTATTTATCAGTGTGAAGGCAATGAAATCAACAGTTGAGATGTGAATGTTTTGTGCACAAATAGATGGACATGAATGTAAATTTATATAAATTTCATCACCATAGTCATATAAGCAGCCAAGTTCTCATGCCGAATATTCAGGTCATTGAAGTCTGATGAAATTTTATGTTTCTAATATTTGGCATGTTGAAGCAAAAAATTAAATAATTTCATTTTTTTAGTAATAAAGGTTATTTTCTAAACTGTGTGTTAAAGCTATGTTATAAATAAAAGAGGCAGAAGAAAAGATGGATCGACACATCCAGGAGTTCACAGAGAAAACATTTTCTACGACTGATCCAGACCCTCATCGTAACTGATGGAGAAGACTAGTGCACAACTCATCAGGGAATTCCCTCTATGAGTCCAGATGGAGTTACAGGCTAAAAAGAGAAAGAAGAAGGAAATAACATACTATGTTAACTACCACAAAAATTTCAATTGCCGTGATTAATGTCTTAGTGGATCTGATTACCTTGGCGTTTAGAGGATGGAAATGAATATATTTTATTTTTCCAAGCCACTATGATAGAAAAACCATGCTATTGATAAATTCATGTATTTCTAAATGTATCTGTTGTTTATCATTTGAGACTCGATATGATGAAATCAGGCGCTCGTCAAAACTGAGGCGACCAGAGAGATCATGGTTTCTTTAACAGTGAATGAATTTTGAACACCTTTTTTTTTCTTCACAGAACCCTTCTATGTCAATCTAAAAATGTATTTCAGAGTTAAATTTGCTGAAATAGACTGAGTAAATGCCCAAATATTGTAATTTAGTAGCAAGGCTTAATAAAGATTAATAAAAGTTGTCGTCCGTTTTCTCACTAAATTCAGCTGCGGCAACAGGTCATAACCATCGTCTTTAATTGCCAATATCTTGACTTCTACTTAAGGTAGGATGAAAATTTTCTCACATACAGAAAGGGGAATGAATAGCTTTCACAGTGATACCAATAACTCCATATGTTCAAAATTTGACGAGAGCCTGATTTCATCATGTCGCATCTCATTTGTTTTTTCTTTTTTTTTTGTTGATAGATTAATTTAAAGCTGGCAGCCTTTGTCTTCACTCTCTGGGAGGAGCACAAAAAACAGAAGTTATTTACACTTTGAGTACTTGCTGGTGTTCATTTATTTATTTATTTATTTATGTAATTTATGTATTCTTAATTTATTATTATTTATTTTTTACTTTATTTAATGTCTTTATTCATTTGTTTGTTTTTTAGTTTTATTTATTTATTTAAAAATGTATGAGTTGTGTGTGTGTGGGTGCTCACATGGATATTCCCTAATGCAATCTGGCCTATCTACAGGTGTGCATGTGTCCGCGGATACACAGGCAAAAATTGCAGTGAACCAGATTTTTGCTCCTATGGCACCTGCCCTCCCGAGTCCACTTGCAACAACTTACAAGATGGTTATGAATGTAAGTTTTTGGTTTGTTTTCACTGCACAAGAGACTATACTATAATGTGCACCAGAGGCTGTGACAAAGATTGGAAATTTTTGTCTCTTGATTGCATATCATATCACAGTTGACACTTTTTTCCATTGATATTTGTCTTGCGCCCAGGGCAAATATGTTGGAAGTTACGTGGGGGGATTTCATGCTACGGCCGTTTTTAACTATTTTCCGACTTAAATACAATTTTTTTTTTCTTTTTCACCGAATGAAAATCTAACCTTTTCTAACCTGAAAACATAAAAATTTTGTGGTATCTGAGTCAGAAAATAATTAGAAACTTCTGTAACTCAAAATTGCCCAGTGTGGCTTCTAACTCATTTGCCCTGAGTGCAAGACATTTTCCTTTTTGTTGCTTACAAGAGGGAAGTCTGTACATATCTGGAACTTACCACATTGCACAATACCAGTTAAATAAGTCTGAGCAACTTGTGAGAAAGGGAATGAAAATATCAATGAAGAAAAAAGTATCATTCGCGATGTGTATTAAGGCAGAAAAAAAGTTCATGACCTTTCGTCACAGCCTCACTTTTTATTGCCACATGTGATATGATATTTTTGTGTTGTTGTGTTCTATTGACCATCCATTGGGAATAGTGAGAACCATCCAATCATCCTGGAGTTGGGGTTGCGGATTGGGCTGGGTTTGGGTTTGGGGTTGATGCTGGGCTTTGTTGTTGCTGTTGTTGGCCGGGGTACTTAATGACGTCATGCCTCTGGGTTCCGCGGGCTCAAGAGCGCACAAACATGAATCATGCATATTATGGTTCTGGAGTTGGGCTGGGATTGGTTTTGGGGTTGTAGTTGGGACTGGGGTATGGGTTGTAGTTGGGGTTGAGGCTTGGGTTGGGGTTGACTCTGGGATTGGGGCTGGAGTTGGTTGCAAAGAGCGAGGCTAGGGTAGGAACAAAAGATTGCTGAGGCCCGTGAAGTAGGAAACAAAACATAGACATAAAGTAAGAAAGGTAAAGATCATACAGTGGAACTGTGGGAGAAGAATAGGGGATATAGAAAAAGTAGTACAGGAAGCAACAAGAGGGG
>JBCEWB010166431.1:11295-25675 GCA_039654565.1 Peronia peronii | reverse complement strand
GATATTTCAGATGTTTTGACCTATCTTTCTTTTTCATCAATTTATCTAAGTCCCCTTTACTGGAACAAATATATAGAATCTAGCCCATTTTTTTAAACCCAGTCAATTACCTCTTTCTGGTTGTGAGATAGTATTTATTTTATCGCCAGGGCGAGTGTTCGCGTACCTATGTTCGCATCATGTCAGTCTGAACTAATGTGAACCAAAATTGGCTGATTTCAATAGCTCTATGTTCAGAAGAAATCAGCCAGTTTTGGTGGAAACTGATACAGCATAACATGATGCGCACGTAGGTGATGCTAACACCCGTTGTGACGCATTGACCCTCCACTTCTATAGATCTAGATTAGATCTAAATCTAGATGTACTTCGGTTTTTTAATTTTTCTTTCCTGAAAAGCGGGAACGACTATATTACAGTGAATAATGTCAACAGTTGCTACATCTACTTATACATTGGATTACTACCGTCAGTCATTTCACCCATGGCATCACGAAATGTCAAAGGGAAAGAGCACCGCTTCGACCAGTAATATGCCGTCGAGCGTTGAGCCGATCCCATTTTCCCAATTCATTTGATAAAGAAGAAATATGCCTGTGTCAATTTCTCAGATAATTTGCATTCATTAAAACAGTCTACTGGGTTGCTTTGACTCTTAAATACCCTTGACTGCCGCTGATGCGCAGCTTTCTAGATCTGAGAGTAGTCGCCATGATGCTAACTATGCGCAAGTACTTTACAGTTAACGCCACTCGCCACCCCCGACTCGACATCAGTTCGGATTTTCAATCTTTAATACCTCGGCCAACGAATGTCCCTCTGCGACACAATTTGGCCCGAATAAAGAAAATAAGTTTATCTTTCAGATGAACCAACTTTGAGAATTTATGAACCAATAATTCGAGTATTTTTAATCATTCGAAATCTTTCCCTTCGTATAACTCTTCAGCTGGTCGGCACACAAAGGTCAAAGTGGTATGAGAATAAAGCTACACTTCCCTGCTTTCGAATGATACTATAACCAGCATCGTACGTCGATCATTGGCTGAGGTATCGCATTTTAACTAACGCAACCCGCGATTTCGACGCTGTCGAAACACGCCTGGCGAGACTAGTGCGCTGCAGTACGGGCATTTTCTTCCCGACGCGCAGCGTCTCTTGTGGTACCTAATGATAGATAAAACAGACTGAGATAGTGGACCCACGTGGATAAAGAAAAGACTCACACGTGTAGCTCCTAATGTTAGGTAAGATATACATGTGTCTTACCATTCACTGACCACTTTTCAACAGTGATGAATATTGACAAGTGCATTTGGGTTTATTATATTTGCGATGTTGATATCACCTTGAATTGCATGCGTTGAATTAAGCAAGGTTTATTGGCATCGCATTTTTATCACAACTACGCAATCAGTTCCACACATCACCACAGAGTGGAGCATAGAGAGTTTATGTATGACCATTCACCTCAGCTCCATGACAATGTACTCAAGAGATTGTGCATAAAGGGATTGGTACACTGGGAGGAGGGGAGCAGGTGGGTGAGGTAATATGATACCTTTGATCTTTCCGTGCGCTTAGGCTAGACTAGGCTACGCTCAGCACTGTGTTGGGGACAGCGATGGGGGGAGAATCTGGCACAAGGCCAATGAAGTGTCGCATGTTAGATATTTTACTCACGTGGCCAGTGTGCTCTGCTAGGACTTTTTGACAATTAGTACTACTACTACATGAACATACTGTGACCTCTAAGTGATATACCATGTTATTGTTATCCTCTTTACTACAATCTTTGCTCAATCACAGGATATTATCATGCAAAACTAAAAGAATTCAATGAAGGGAGAATATCCATGAAAAAAAATGTGTCTCCTATAATGAGGCAATAGGCTAGCAATGTTTTATTCCTCTAATTCATTTATGTCGGTTATAACAGGAAACGCTTATAACAGGACTTTTCTTTGGTCCCAGCGATCCTGTTTTATCAGGTTTTCACTTTATATATTTCTATCAGCTCTATATTTTCTCAAGGCAAATAATTGAGAGGAACCGTTCAATTGTTTAATTTTTCTAAGCAAACTTTCACTTTTGACTACACTGTTTCAGAATAAAAGACCACCTCTCTGATGAGACAAAAAATCTCAGTTACTGATTAACAAACCGCCTGACTTATTTTTCTATTATGCATTGTAAAATCTCTGGGAAAATTACTGAAGTGAATCCCACACACACCTGAAGCAACAACAACAGTAAGACTCTGGTGACTTCACATTTTGCCAGGATATCACAGTAAGCTCCAATTGGTTTCCCAGTGGTTGACGATCCTGTAGGAAAGAAAAACAAAAGACATTGATGTTTGTGACACAAATAAAAAAGGGCAATCTTAGAATCAGAGGATAAACTTTTCCAAGCTTAAAAATCTTTGATCATCATGAACGATTCAAACAAGAGTGCATCTAACAATACTTCTGGAACTAATGCAACCTCATCATCAATATGGTCATTAAATATTCTTATAAGCTCAATTTCATAATTATTGTTTCAGTGACAATAACATCTGCCATACCATTTTGATCTACAGCTTATTCATAAACTGTCAGACTGCAAAGAGTAATGAATTTAACCTCATGATCTGCCGTTATCTCAGGATTCACATCCTTATTTTCACTAAAATTATCATCCAGCCTTCACCTACATCTCACTTCAAAATCTGACACTGTTCATGTGTCACTATCTTATTGATTATATAGCATAGTATATCAGCTGGCAGTGCTTTTCAAATCTTGACCAACAAACTTACCTCCCCTCTCATGTGCCAGATATGCCATCTCTGTAAGAACTGCCAGAGCACCTTCATAGTCTTCTGAAATTATGAAATAAACATTGTAAAATGAGAGTGGAAAAAAAACCCCCAGTATCTACAGTCTAGTTGAATATCATGGTAAACCAGTTAGTTGTGAACTTAATTTCATGTTGTATGGGGGACATCCACACATGATCAGCAAAGGCGAAATAATAAGGAGCTTCTTAGACAAGCCAGTAAAGCTGAAATCTTACTTTATCTCTCAAATCAATCATGCCCAATTATTCTGATCCCATAGCCCAACAGTAATACTCACTTGTGGCTATTTTGCACTGAGCAACCATGCTGAGAGCATCTAAACAGTCCAGAGCACTCTGAAAAACTCAAGCAAATTAATGGTATCATGATTCAACTAGTCACTGATTCAACACAAACAGAAATATATAGTTCTTTTGTTTAGCATTGTCATTGTTTTTCAAAACTCCATTTGCAATGAGAACAAAAAATGTAAATTGCACAACCAATGAAGTTACTTAACTCATCAAAGTTGTTTTGCAAAATGTATTCAAGATTTTGTTTCATTTTTCAGCTCATGTTCAGGAAAATTAATCAGGACAAGCAGTTTTCGATCAATTATCTGTTTGTTTACAACTGTCTCAAGCAATAAGAAATAAAATCAAAGCACATACAAAAATTTGCTTTATCTTGTCTTGAAAGAAACAGAAACCAAAATACACTAACAAATGTCATGGGAAAAGAGCAATAAAAATTCCTTGAATCACGAATGTTAGCTAATCAGGAATTCCTAAACAGAGCAAATATTTTAACAAATGTCATACGAAAAAAGAGAAACAGAAAGTTCTTAAACCATGAAAAATAGTTATAACTTTGAATTACAAACAACTTGCTGTTACCTGTGACTGCAGTTCTGCTGCACGTTGATAGTGACCTATGGCTTCGCCCGGTTTGTTCACTTTCTGAATGGGAAATCAAGAATATCAAGCATATTACTCTCCCTGATATAGAAGAAAATTTCCTGGATCACTTCTAACATAAAATTTGTTTCACAATATCTATTCCACTCACTCTGTTTCTTTTTTAGAGAAACATACTTCTCAATTCCAGACAAAAAATTACAATTTTGCCATTTAAATCCAGGAGCAAAATGTCTTCATTAACTATGTCATAATTTTTCATTATACCATTATATCTGTTTCACTTTCTCCCTAGGAAACATATACATTACAAAAGATATTGTAAGTCACACCGAATAACAAAGATCCCTATATCTCTTTACCAAGCTCTTTTTAATGTGAAAAAAAGTATTAAAATGAAAACACTTACTTTGAGAACGTTGCCCACTTCCAAGCAGAGGGCTGCAGCCAGCGCCAACTGTTTGTTTTCAATATGAACCTGACAAGAAAAATAATAATCTGAGTTAAAATAAGACTTAACTTTATAAATGAAATTTTATGAAAACTAAGTAACTCAGCAGCCACAATCAAACAATGAATTTCAAGCTGATTCAGTCTTGTCTTCAGTAAACATCTTTGTAACATAATCTATCCCTCACTTTTATCCTTTCTGCCTAGTGAAAGCACATCTTTAAGTGCTAAACTGAATGCTTTAAGGATGACTGTTTACCAGAAAGACATGTTTGGACAACAATAATATGCTGAAATATGTGATTAAAAACTTGGGAACATTTGCCCTCTACTAATAATGTGTATCACATATTAACTCCAACTTCACATGACACAAACAGCAAACAATAATGTAATGAGTCTCAAACAAATTCCATTTTCTTTCAAAATACTTGGTGGAACATGTATCAAAAGTAAAAGCTATAAATTTATTCCTCAATTTCATAAAATTCAAATCATAAACTAAATGAAGAAATTCTCCATTTTCATAAGGCAACACATTTTAACCAGTTTTCTTTCAATATTGGAAAGTGTAACATTGTCACTCTAACAATAATCAAGAGATGGATAGGAAAAAACTGAATGAAAGAAATGGGAAGTTACCCTGATAGCATGACTATAGCAATTGATACATGCAGTCAGATGTTCTTGGAATCCTGGAACTCCTAGTTCTCTGTCCATCATCTCTGCATCCAAAAATGCCCTGGCTGCATCTGTCAGTGCCTGTGCTTCTCCCGCAGGATTGGAGAGTGTGTGTTCACACCTGAAAAGATTTGCTCATGGTACTATCATTTTCCTAAGTCAATTCTTTTCCCATGTGTACAGAAACATTTCTCTTCCCAGATCAAAAGGCTCCCACTAATTTGCCATGCCATATTAGTATATTAGTATATACTAAATAAACACAAAATTATGCATGGAGAAGAAACAAATGTTTATCACTATCAAAGTGCAATTAACGTAATTATTTGCTGCACTGAACCTTATCTTTCACAACATGATCATCCATCTTCCAAACAGTTCAACTTTCTTAATCAACACTATTTTCTTACAAACATTGATACTGCATTATCAAAAGAGTTTTCACTGGGATTCATCAAGTTTGTAAAAAAAAAAAACACAAAAAAAACAACTTTATTCAATCATTCTCTAAAAAAATGACCTCAGGGAGAAGACTTCTTATGACTCCTAAAGAGGACCATTTTAGAAGTTTTTGCAAATTCAGCAACTGACTAGCTCTGTCCAGATCATGCATTTTTGGATTTAAAATGTCAGTGCATTTTATTTCATATCTGCATTTTATTGGGACTCATTATATGGAAATCCATGTTGTTCATTGTGAAAGGCAACTTCAATATTATCCAAAACGTATCCAGTCGGAGGTAATTCTGGCACTGAAATGACCCCCCCCCCCCCCTCAACCAACCCACTCAAGATCTGATGGCCTTACCTTGCCTGGGCAAGACAACAGAAACCAGCATACTGAGGGCATTCTTGATTTTTCAATGTTTTCGCTAGACTGGCTGCAAATGACAAATAAATGAGGGCTCATGAAAATAAAATAAAAGCACGTATACATGTACATGGACAATTTCGCGAAGATATACTACAAATTCACTTTTGACTTTTTTTTTCTTGGCATGTAATGTTCATACAATTTTTCCCTCAGAAATTTTTTACTTAGCCAAAGTCTTTAAGGCAAGTAAAGTGGGGTAAGATAAAATTTCCCTAAAGGAAGCTTTAGAGAACTTTAGTAGCAAATACAAGTAAAGTTACAACTCACATAATGTTGTACTGAGAAGAGTTCAATGAATGCCAGACACCCTAATAGCACCAATGAAGCCACATCCACTCATCTATAATCAATTGACTATTTTTTTCTTCTCAAACAGGATGAGAAAAAGTTTCTTTCCTTCTTTTTTCTTTTTAAATACTGATAGGAAAAAGATTAACATAGCTATGTCAGAATTCAATCAATAAAACTAACAAAGAGACAGTTCCTGGAAATGATGAAACAACATTTTTATCATCCCTATGCCTCAACAAGATTATTTTATAATATCATATAAAAACCCCTACATACAGATCAAGAATTCTATGTTGTATGAGCTTGCATACAAATCTGAAAGTCAGATTTATTCACCGTTTACATTTGATGACTGGAAAGTGTGGATTAAACAAAAAGGAGGGGAGGGTTGTCACAGATTATAAAAACTGTTAGCCATATCTTACCAAACTGCTCACTTCCTTCTGCTACATTTGGTTTCTTAAGAAATCTCCTGGAGATGAGATGAAAAGAACAAGGTGACTGAGAAAAAAATGAAGGAAAATGCACAATGCATGGAACATGAGTTTACACTCATTTCTTTTTCTTCTTCTTTTTTTTTTTAAATATGGCATTGGAGGTGCTCATCATAAAAGTAAAACATTTATCATCTTGTCAATCTCACAATAGTAATTAATCATGTTTCCTGGTCCATTTATTCTAATCAATGCAAACTGATTTTTCTCACACAATTATTAACAGCATGTCTCTTATTTTCCCATCTGAAAACAACATGTCTATTGAAAATCCTGTGATAATTGTGATACCCCACTGTGAGATTATTATCTTTATTTTACTCTCATCATAATTCAAAATTGTCTTATAAAAGCATTGCCAGTTAGGTTTGGTTTTCTTCCTTTACATCAACACTTCTAAGTGGAAAAGAAGTGCAGGTATCATCGATCATCGGAACCACACTGTAAGATACAGAGTTGTGGGCACTACCCTCTAAGTGTGGTCCCGGTTTGTTTCTACTATGGAAGTTGCAAAAATGGCACATATCCTATCGTGATTACTGTACTCCAATTTAATGATACTGTCAATATGATTATGGCTGTGTTGGTGTTGTCTGAGTGTTTCAAATGGCAAATAAACTTTTTCTGTTGATTATTTATTGGTGTTGTGCTCTTCACTTTAGGGTTAGGTTTAGATTAGGTTAGGGGTTGGGTAGGGGTAGACGTAGGGTAGAGTCTTAAATAGTAGAATTTGCAAGCATAATCATGCCATTTTCGCGACTTCTGTGGTAGAAACAGACCGGGACCACACTTAGAGGTAGTGCCTGGTTGTGCGTCGTTCCTACTTTTTCAGTTTATTTGTGACAGCCCTGTACTTGAGGAGAATATCGCTGTCCTTTTCCATTGTCAAATCTCATGGACCGACTGCTATCAACCACCGTCATTAAATTCCCGGAAGTAAACACGTCTTGAAGTCTATTTAAAACTCCTGCAACAAAGAGTACCTTCTAAAGACAAAAAGTAACCTTCTTTGTCTAAAGAGCTGGTTTCTGATCTGATGAAAACACATGTCAACAGTATGTGTTGATACATAATATTCATTCTGTAGATGTGACCTGAGAACACCTGAGTGAACATCTAGACGTTTTTTTTAATCATAGATCATCGTTAGTCTTTATTTATTATTATTTTTTAAAACATATTTTCATGCTCATTTTGTACTTGTGTAAATAGACGATCCATAGTTTCCATACTGGGCCATAGAATGCCATCTCACGGCATCTGGATCTAGAGTAGAATCTCTTTCTAGATCTAGATCTCGGTCTAGATCAAGATCTTCTAGGTCTAGATTCTAGATCTAGAGAGATCTACTGTCTGAATCTAGATCTAGACTCTAGATTTAGATGTAGCTCTACGTCTAGATCTAGATCTGCTTAGGTCTAGATCTAGATATCTAGATCTGGATCCATCATTCATCTTTTCACAGACAGAGAGCTTAGTCAGTTTCTCAGTCAGTTTCGGCCCTTAGTGCCTTGTGGTTCAATAATGAGGCTCTGCTATAAAGAAGTTCCAAGCAAAGTCAATGGGACAATAGCTGTGAACCAGCCACGGACAAGTGGAAACTCGCTTGGACGAGCTGTCAGTCTGGATGGCGGGCACTAGATCTAGTGCTTAGTTTCATTTTGACTAATGACCAGCTTCCACCTAGCTTCTAATTTCTAAATAAAGCAGATCTACATCAGATCTCTGACTGACCATGTGCTTCCTAAAATTGCTCCCCTAGCTCAATCTCCTCTTTACATTAAATCTAATAGTTGAAACCATTCATCAGTAGTAAGAAGGGCGTATTCACACGTGCTTAGAGATGTCAAGGTTGTTACCCTCTATACAGATTATTCTGTTGTACTTTTATCCATAACCTAGTGTAGGACCAAGCCATTTCATAAAGGGGTAGGTTACCACACTTCTGGTCATATGGTATTAGATCATTCTTCTTGGATCAGATGGGCCCATGTTTGACTTCCTTTGATTACTGCTGGTCTAATGATGGCATAGCATGAGAGCACTTAAGTGAGCATGAACCAAAGCTGCTTTGGCTTTCAGTGTTTGTCCATACTTGATTGTAGCTTATTTTTACTCTCAACAGCTTGATTGCTAAAACTTGTTGAATGGGGCTGTAGTGTATAGTCAGGGGTGTCTAGTTTTTATTCATTAAGGGTTAATAAAGATTATTTGATGTTTTCCACTGCGTCATCATTTTGTTGGATTACATACAGACGTCAAGGTACTTGAAAGAATTTGGATGGACCATGTGGCCTTTGATTTCGGTTCTTCCTTTCTGTCTGACAGGAGTTTATCATTGAGTAGTATGGACTATCACATACTCTTATGAAGTAATATTTCCATTGAGTTTATAAGATTGTCGATTTAGCTTTATACCTATAATAAGCACAGTTTGACAAAGTTATGATCAATAAACCTTTAAGTTTTGGTGACATGGTGAAAATATCACCACATAGAATCTAGCCGTTGCATGATTAAGTAGAAAGTTGCCTATAAATGATAAGGGCTGCCCACATTCTGAATTAATCTAATGTCAGGTATCCATTTTTGTAATTTGGGATGGTTTCATTTAATATTGATCATAATCAAAGCACTGTAAGGTGGAACCTATTTTATTAAATTGAGTCCAGTTTATATGCTGTTGCTGTGGATCCACAGTCAGTTTGTGCTTAGATTAACAGTAACAGTATCTGCCAGACTGCTAGGCCTTTACTGTGATTTGGTCTCATCTCTTTAAATCAGTTTGATGATTATCTCTAAAATTTAAATATTAGCCTCATGTGATAAAATTCTTACTCTAAATTGAATGTCCCGTAACATAATTTAAAAATCAGCCTCATTCTGTTTCCAGTTTAAGACAACTAGAATCAATATTCCCAAAGGACAGCAAATGGATCTTGAAAATGACCAAGAAAACAGGGGTTTCAAGTTCTGGAAGACTGTGCTGCAATCAGCCAGATATATTGTGGCACCAATGGTGGACCAAAGTGAACTCGCATGGCGTATGTTGAGTAGAAAGTATGGTGCTGAACTGTGCTATACCCCAATGCTTCATTCCACGGTATTTGTGAAGGATGCAAATTATAGGAGAGAGTCACTGCAGAGCTGTCCAGAGGATAGGCCACTAATAGTTCAGGTAAGTCACACTTATCATGATGTAGATAAATTTTACATAAGTAGGCCAAGTTCATTACATATTCTTTGCTAAAGGAATCACTATTTAGGCTAATCAGGAGTCATGGCATTTGCAAGGGAAAGTTTATTGCTTAATATAGATAACTACATGACTGTTTTCTAACTTTTTAGTAAGTCTGAATTTGAACTAGATACTATAGATCTATATTCTATCTTATCTAAAAGGAAAAATTTTGCTCACTTAACCAGTATTAGTCCTTTAATTTGTGAAATGAAAACAATGATGTTTTTGTCATTGGAATGATGAAATTGATTGCAAGGTTTTGCCTTTTTTGAAAAGGATAGTGAACACATTTATGAAATGAAACTACAATTTTTGTGATTTCAGTTTTGTGGAAATGATCCGGAGACGTTATTAAAGGCAACGCAACTTGCAGAACCCCATTGTGATGCTATAGATTTGAATCTGGGCTGCCCCCAGGTTATTGCCAAGAGAGGGCATTATGGAGCTTTTTTACAAGATGAATGGGATCTACTGGCCAAAATGGGTGTGTAAATGGGACTATAACAGAAGGTTGTGATCCTTTACTCTTGGTCATATCGTCACATGTGATATCTTTGTAATATTATTTTCTTAAGGTTTGCTCCTCATGAGAGATTTTCATGTTTATCTTATGTCACAGAAATTCATGATCTGACTCAAGATACAAATTAAATAAAATTTGAAAGCCCTCTAGGGAGAAAAAAAAGTACAATGTTAGTTTATCTGTCTGTCATTCTTGATGATATAATGAGGGATAAAGAGTTCTGGCCTTCTGTCATAGTCTCAAATAATAAAACAGAAAGTCATTGGACATTGTTCTCACCTAGAAACAAAGAAAGCGACTACCACATGACATTACTGCCTGCATTATGGCCTAATCTTATCAGATGAGTGCCCTATCTAGTTAAATAAAATGACAAATCAGGCTGTAAAAAAAAGACATTAACTCATAAAAACCGCCAGATCAAAATCCTGATTTGCACCACAGACCACACCATTTTGGGGTATTTTCAAAAAAATCATTAAGAAGCAACTGATTAAGGTAAAATCAGAAGGTTTTCTGATCTGTAAATTTTAATATCCGATAATATCCAGACAGCAAGAATTATGTCTCTATCTCTAACCAACATTTTTCTATGGGCTTTGTAGTAGAGGATAAATAACAGAAAAACATTTCTTTTTCATCATCAGATAGATCTACATCAAGATTTAATCATACCATACCAACATTTTTTGTCTGAAATTTTTCACACAACAACATAGATGGCTGTATGATATCTACAGCTAATCCTTTTTAGTGTATTAAAACCATCCTCCATCAACATTTCAATAACTTCTTCCTCACCAAACAGTCATCTAGCTGGGCGCAGTCATCTTGGCATCTGTTGATGTCAAAACGTCCACAGCATAGGGTACTAAAAACTCAAATAAACGTGTTTAATTTCACGGGACAGTGGTCAAAGGCAGGGAATCATATAAAAAAATAACTAAACTTTACCTAGGTAACTAGTCTCCCTTGTATCACTTATAATCTAACAAACGAGTAAAATTCCAACTACTGTCGGACACATTTGTGCGGCACGATTCAGCGGTAGTGAAATGCGTCAAGATGTGGCTGGCGTAGTCTTGATGAATTAACATTATGTTTTTCGTGCATCTCTTATGAGAAATATCAGAGTTAGGACATTTAATGATTTATAAGCATACGAAGCTAAAGGTATGTTGGTAAAGGGAGGAGCTGACTGTGATTTTGATTTGTTAGTTTTTTTTTTTTTTCTTTTGTTGCATGTGAACAAATTGTGTTGTGTATGACCACTTGTTATAGTAACAGCCCATAAACTGAAGTTGCAGTGCAAGAGGACAGCAAATAATGTTTACAGTCAGTAACAAAAAAGTACTTTATCTTTCTCAAGAAAGATTATCCTTATGTCTTTATTTCCTTATTTCCTCAGTTTCTCTGTGCCATGAGAAGTTGAAAGTTCCCATCACTTGTAAAATTCGCATATTTCCAACAGTAGAAAAGACTGTTCAATACGCCCAAATGCTTGAAAGAGCAGGTTGTCAGGTAAAAGATAGGATTTGTATGTCATTTATCAGAATATATTCATTAACATTTTTATCATTTATTTTATCATTTCAGTTGTTAAAGTTCTAAAATTACATTAAATGTAGCTCTTTTCTTGAGCAAACACAAGAATTGTGTTTATTGAATGGAACTTAGTGTGTTGTCTTCACAATTGGAAATGCATTGTTTACAATGTGGTTTGTTTCTTACAGTTCCAGAATTTGAAAAACAAAAACATTTTTCTTTCTTTCTGAGGCTTACACTCTACAAGAAGGCTTTTGAGCATAATGTATAGGTTAATGTTTTTCTATCAAGTATGCTAATTTTAATAAGTTAAACTACATTTAATTTCATCAAATTACATCATTTTCAGATTCTCACAGTTCATGGAAGAACTCGAGAAATGAAAGGAAAGTTCACAGGAATTGCTGACTGGTCATACATCAAGGCTGTGAGGTAGGAAAAGCTTGTCTTCTGAAAGGTTTTTACTTCACCATTTCTGCTGTGATAATATTGTTATTCTTTGAAGCAGTGATCTAGCAATGATTAGAGATGTCTCATCATATCATTGCTCTGGGACTTATTGTATTCTTTGCGATATCTTGTTTGTTTCCTTCTCATTGGAACCATAAAGGGCATAATTATTCATATTTTTATAAGCTATTGCATTGTCCCACTTCCATCATCTGTAATGTTAATCAGTTTAAATGCGTAAGTAAATCCAGCTATCAAAGCATTAATGAGGAAAGTTATACATGATATCTTTTGATTTGAAAAATTCATTTTGTCAGATATTCCACATTGTGTTTCACTCAGTTTCTCTCTTACACATTGGTGAACACTTATAAGAACATTTTGATGATAATTGCTTGAAATGTGGATATTTATGGCATAATGCTTTTCCTGGTTGTGTTGGAGTAGATTAAAACATAGTTTTAAATTGTTCATGAATGAAAAATGTATAGAAGTATTTTTGCTTTAGCTTTTTTGACATTTCTTTCCTTGAATCAGAGAGGCAGTGAGTATCCCAGTCTTTGCAAATGGGAATATCCAGTATTTACCTGATGTGCACAGGTGTTTACAGGAGACAGGTGTGCAAGGTGTAATGAGTGCAGGTACATTTTGTTCACGCTTTTATTATCCTGATGATATTATCCACAGGATGCATGAACATGTCAGTCCCCTCATTAAATCAATGGCCATCTTTTGTTCAGACATCTGTGGTTGAATGTAGTATCTTAATGTGTTAAGAACTATTTATGTCTCCAAGAAAATAATTTCAGATAATATCTACCTCATATCAAGAGTCATCAAGAATATTCAGTTTCTTTGAGTTTCATTCAGGGAAACTGAATATGTTTTTTGACTTCAGTGGAGGAAAGAGAGAACTTATATACTCTGATTGGGCTGGAATCATAGTTGAAAGGATTTTGTAGATTATGCTGACTCTTTGACATTATTTTGTTTGGTTTTTTTTAAAAGTTGCGTTTTATAAAAGTTCATACGATTATGGATCGTACTTTAGTTCTTTACATTGAGACTGATTGTTTATGTTATAAAATGCATATCACTCAGGTGTTGCAATCAAGACATGAACAAAAGTGATATTTCATTTGTCCTCAGAGGGAAATCTGCACAATCCAGCAATCTTTCATGGACTGAGTCCAAAGATATGGGATATAACATCGGAATATCTAGACTTTGCCGAGAAATATCCCTGTCCATTGTCATATATTAGAGGCCATGTTTTCAAAATTTGTCATCATGCGTAAGTTTCTTCTCTTATCCCACTGACTTTTGAATTTGATCTAAACATTCATGTTAGTCCTGAATCTTGTCATTCTGTGGCTCAATGTAGAAGAATTGCTCAGTTGTAATAGTAATTATGAAGTTTAGTTCAAGAGATTGTCTTTGTTCAACCCAGTTATTTGCGAAGTCCATTGAGCAAACATTGTAAAAAAGGAACAAATCAGTTTCCTGCTTTCTGTATGAAATGGTAGTCACAGAAAAATTTGACCAAATTGTTGAATAAGAACAAAACATTTTATTTCAGATCTGGAATTTTTCATACTATAAGTTTGAAGAGAAAAGAGTTCAAATGATACATGAGCTTATTACAAAGTTTGTATAATACCATCCTTGTGTCCATCAAAGAGAAATCAGTAGTCTGGTGAGAATCCATCCCCATTGTTTTTGTGAGATGATCATCAGAATTTAGCATGTCTGAATGAAATGTATTGGCTATGATGGCTGTCGCCACTAATCACTTTGATTTCAATGGTGTGATAAGGAAAGAAAATAAATTTAATGCATCTAGATTCCCATTATATACTGACATTTCAAGCCTTTTGTCTTTCAGGCTTACAATTCACAGAGATGTGAGAGAACTGGTGGCATCAGCTAAGTCTATCCAGGAGTTCAGAGAAGCTCTCTCCAAACTGAAGGATGTGTGTCAAGTAATTATAAAATAGCAAATAAGAAGACAGTAACAAAAGCTCAGTCACTCATCAGTGTTCAACTTGAAACATCATTACCTTGTGGTCAAAAGTGCCATGCATTCATTT
>JBCEWB010166420.1:0-10321 GCA_039654565.1 Peronia peronii | reverse complement strand
TGGGAAGGGGGAAAACCTCTTTCCCCCCTCCCTCCCCCCCCCCCCCCAACCCTCTCTCCTTCCCCGCCTACCTCCCCCACCCCCACGCAAGAAACCTGCAGAAAAATCTCAAGGAAAAACTTCGGCGACTCAAGCTCACCGTCGGATCTAGAAATACATACAGATGATATACACGCTGAGTTGGGACCACACAGTGAATCGCCCAAGACCATACTTTGGGACTAGTGGGATCACCTTTGGATATTCACTGTTACCCACCCACCCACTGCGAAGAGGAAGAAACATGTCTTGGTGTAACCTCCTGCGCAAAGGAACAAAAAATATCTGTTTTACCTCATTCGTTGATTTTTTTGTTGTTGTTTTTTTTTTACATTACAGAAACACCGAAAGATCACAAGCTTCGAAATGGTCCTGCCATGGTATGCCCTAATAAAACTCGTTCATTCATTCACTCACTCACTCATTCATTCGTTCGTTCGTGCCATCCTTCGTTCATTCATTCATTTACCGTAAATGATCGGCAGGAATGATTGGCGGCGCTGATGTGTTTGACTCATTTATTCAGTAGATCAACAGCCAAGTGACCGGGCCGCCCGCTGTTTGATGACAGCTGTGATCTATCTCGTCCTGACTGATGACATCGCTAGCTGGTCCAATCAATGGCCGTCCTGGCCCATTGCGCTAAGTGATCGACGGAAACAGCCAGTCTCCTCAATAATGGCTAGAGGCGACTTTTGTAGCTCGCTTAACGGGGAAAAGCAGTACTTATGAAACCGAATCACCAATTGGAATATCTCTTAATTTCCTAGATAAATATAAAGTCCGGCTTTATAAATTAATAAATTGTGCCGCTTGACGATACACGTATAAACTGCGGGATAATTAACCGTTTTCGGTTATTAAAATAATCGAGTATCCTATTTGTCTCTGTTGACCACGAATCCTAAGAGGTGATCTTTATCAGTCAAGTAGTTCATAAAAATGAAGACCAGAAAAACTAAAAACGATCAACAATTGGAGGACAAAAATTATTACCGAATGCGATACTTTAAATGAAAAAAAAAAAAGCCACCACAGTTCTTATCCACAAACCGCCATAAGGTTTACTCCGTATGTGGACAAAGTCACTGTCTTGGCCACCAGCTGCTGTCGCTAGAACAGTCTACATCTGCCCCTGGGAAACAACCACTGAGATTGACTAACGAACGACTCTGTGTATTTCTCGTCGTATGAAGTGAGAACTGGAGAGGTACCCATCGTTTTGTGTCTGGGGCCACCAGTTTCTGCAATAAAAATTCTAATCATGCGGGAAAAAATGGAAAAGACTGGCGATATTGTATGTATTTCTGAACATTTGTATGTATTTCTGAACACTCAGCCAGTGAGACGCGAAACAGACTTTTGGATATCACAACAGGAAGTGCGCACAACTGTCAGGTATGAATGGACTAAATTATATACAATTTCGTTTCTGGTGCCACAGGTTTCCGCGGTAAAAATAGTTTAAAAAAAAAAAAAGACTTACTGGCGAATTTATGTCTGAACATGCAATCTAAGAAATGGGGAATAAACTTGAATGCAATCCGAACCAGCTTAGCTCTAAGAGAGTTAATACACAATGTGGTCATTATTCGGGTGTGACAATGATAGGGGCCCACAAATTCGAGGGATGAATGAACCGAGCCAGTTTTTAGTGTTTTTAGTGCCACTAGCATCTCACAAATATTGTCATTTGACGACCTGATAAGCTTCTGTTAATTTCTCTCAATTTACGGTGCGATAATGTGTCAAACGAATTCTGGCCTCAGTTCGAAAAGTTCCCACAGTTTCGGGCCATGAGTGAACCAGACAGTCTCGGCTCTGGTGCCACCAGTTTCCGCTGTAAAATTATCATCAAGGAAAAAAAAACGAATGAGACAATTTTATGTATTTCTCCATATTCAATCTGAGAGATGGGAAATAAACTTCCGGGTATCAGAATTGGTGACCGTAATGTAACGGCATGAACGGACCAGACAGTTCCGCCTCTGGCGCCTCGACAGATTAACGAGACCTTGATCTTAATTTAGCACCGAACCTGATCATTTAATCTTCACAGCTACGATAGCTTTTCGCTGTACTCTAAATATGCGCCGAAAATCTCACTTTGTTTCATTCCTTTGCAGACTGCACTCTAATCCTGGTCTGGCCACAGATAACACCTAGAAAGCATCCATGTCCTGTGTAAAACTGTTGTTCAATTCGCTTATCAAATCTTTTGTCGAACAAATTACACTGGCCTTTTTCTTTTCCAGTCCCAAAGACAACTGACAGATGAAGCTGATTTATAAAAGTTGTTCCCAATGCAGCTTGGCTCATTCCTTGATTTCTTGGCAGCTCAGCGTTCGGTCCTCCTCTGTAAAAGCCGTAAACACTGTAAAAACTACTGACAATGTATCAAAGCTCAAGAAACCTGAATCTTTTCTAGCCAGAGATAACTTAGCTTATGGAACTGGCTTATAAAATACGCTGTTCTCTAGATGGGCTGGCCTTCTGTCCCTTTTTTTTTCAAAATCAAAAGCCACAGACAGTGCATTCGTGCCTCTTGTCTTCCTAATATGTTCATCAATCTAATCTCGTTTGTCATAGCATTTGAGCCGCGACACGATGAAATCAGGCGCTCATCAAACTGAGGACACCGGAGAAATCACGTGTTTTTCAACGGAGAATGAATTTTTAACGCATTTTTTTTTTCTTCACAGAACCCTTCTTTATCAATCTGCAAATGTATTTCAAAGCTAAATTTGCTAAAATAAATTTAGGAAAAGCCCCAAAATTGTAATTTAGTACCATACATTAATAAGGATCAATAAGGATTAACAAAAGTGATCGGCCATTTTCTCATTAAATTCAGCTGCAACAACAGGTCACCCCCATCGTCTTTAATTGTCAATATCTCGACTTTTACTTAGGTGGAATAAAACTTTTTTCACACACAGAAAGGGAAATGAATAACCTTCACAGTGATACCAATAACTCCATATGCTCAAAATTTGACGACAGCCTGATTTCATCGTGTCGCATCTCATTTGATGAATGAATCTACGCCCTTTTGACTGGCAAGGAATAGGTTATGAAATTAGTTTATAAAATATACCGTTCCCATTATGCATTGCTTCAGTTTGCATAAGTTTTGAGTTTTGTCCTTTCCGAATGAAATCTTTGCTAAATGACATGCCGGTCATAGTTTAGAAAATACATTATTCGCGTCTTGCCTTCTTTCCCTTGCAAAGTAGCGTTTCGCCCTTCTTCATAATACCCATAATCAAGGACCAGTGAAATCTAAGCTCTTTCTAGGCAAAAGAAACTTACGAAACTGGTTTATAAATTACACTGTTTTCATAACACCCTCTAAGGCTTAACTCCTTTTCTGGTCATAGACAGGCTATTAAATTGGTTTGTAAATACGTTTATGTCACATGGCTGGTTAAAATGCCTCGTCCCTCGAAATAAATCAATCTAAACTCGTTCCTAGCTAATCAGGGTTTAAGATAAGATACACTTTATTTGTCCTCATAAAGGAAATTCCATTCACAGTTGATGAGATACAATATAATCATAACATTATTCCCATTACAGGCCGACAAAAACATCACTCACAGCATAAGAACAAGGCAGAATCAAGATACATTGTCTAAGCTTGATAAACGTATCGTTGATGGCAGAAATGAATTTCTGTAACGCTCAGCATTAGTTCCTACGTGCAACGAACGATTTTATTTATATATATATATATATATATATAAAATTGATAAAAATTATCATAATGACCTTGGTTTAAAACAACCTACTGCTTGATATCTAAGCAGGAACAGGGGTAGGGTGGGACATGGAACAGTCAAAGAGATCAACAGAGAGACGGTCAGAGTGACAGAGAGAGAGAGAGAGATTGGAAAAATGATGGCGTAAGTGAACGAAAGTGAAAGTGAAGCTGGCAGAAGAAAAAAAAGAGTGGGAAAGAAAGAAAAAAAAAGACGGTGGATGACATCATCTCTCTCTCTCTCTCTCTCTCTCTCTCTCTCTCTTACAGAGAAAAAAAAAGAACCCGAGAGAGAGAGAGAAAGAAGGAGAGAGGGAGAGGCAAGAGACTGACAGAAAAAGAGAGGGAGGGGATAGGAGGTGAGGCTGACAGAGAATGAGAGAGATATGACACAGAAAGAGAGAGAGAGACGATGAATGACAACTCGATCACACAAACACACATACATGTACAGGGAGAAAAAGAAAGAGAAAGACAGAATGAGACAGAGAGGGACAGAGAGACAGGAAGTGTGTCATAACCGCATTAAGCCTTTGATTAGCCCGACCAGGAAGTTAATTAGAGCAGAGCTGCCCCGCCACCCCGTCTAACGTCTCCCCATACAAATCCCCTGGCCTGTCTCATCCGGCCTGATCTACTTAACTATCAATCTCTGGTTTAATCTGAAAGAAAAAAAAATCAGCCAACTGTTCCACACGCTGTAGCACATAAGGAAAACATATTCTGAAATTCAGAACAAAAACCATGTAAGTTCAAAATTAATGTTCTCAGGCAGGGTGTCTACTGTCCATGCGTTTCAAGCCCTGTCTGTGCGGAAAAAAGAAAAAAAACAAGAAAACTGCATCAACAAGAAAAACAAAAGAACAGAAAAGAAAAGGAAAAAGAGAGAAAGAAGGAAGGAAGGAGAAAGAAAAAAAGGACAGAAAAAAGAAAGAACGACAAGAGAAAGAAAGAACGAAAGAAGGAAAGAAAGAAAGAACGACGAAAGAAAGAAAGAAAGAACGAACGAAAGAAAGAAAGAAAGAAAGAAAGAAAAAAACAATTTACTCAGAACCACAATCTGCATTTTTCCATTCTTCAAATGTTCATATCACTCACTTGTTCTGGAAGAGACCAAAAACTGACCACTATGGTTTAGGCCACCGATATCAATGGTCTAGGCTGACCAACAATTTGAACGTTGCTCGGGATGTGAGCTGGAGGGGGAGAGAAGAAAGGAAACCAACGTATGATGAACCAATGACCGATCGGACGAACTACGACTCACTCCACAGGAACTGGTATCAGTCATTTCCAAATTCAATCCTGCAGGAAGAGCAGACAATCACCCGCTCTCCCAGCGGTCGATCCGTACTGGTGACGTCTTATTGGCGTCTTCCTTAGTTTGGTCTGCGGCTGGCAAATAGTAGGAGAATGAGGTTTTTTGTTGTTGTTGTTGTTGTTTTCCGCCAGCTAAGTTGCTTCCCTTTGCCAAGTACAAGAGGTGTAAGACACCCATTGCAAAGAGGGAAAAATCACTTCATCTCTTGCTAAATAGAACACGTGAAGTAAAAACATATGAACGAAATATCACGACGAGAAAATGAACATCTTCATCATATTATGGTAAAATGTTCATAATTTTCTGGTGCTTATGTTTCAAATGGTCAGAGAAAAAATTAATTTTTTTTCCTTCTTTGCTATGCTCGCCTACTTGGAAAAGGAAAAGTAATTTTGGCCAACAGTCAAAATGCTTCATTACCAATCAACCATTTTTTGATATTCTGCATGCAAGTGACCCATGGCCCCAGACTGTTGTACTTTGCAATTATACACTTCCGGTTTACGAAAATATGATGAGTGCTGAATCCCATCACCATGGGAAATGATCGTAGTTTGTCTCAGCACTCTATTCTAAGTTATCACAGACCTCAAGATTTAAGAACTATTGGCTTGCAAAGATCAGACGTGGTGATTGACCGTTCTTCAAGGAAAGTTTGAGCCATGTGGAGAAATCAAGAGGTAAAATCTGATAAATTACCTTAAAGAATCTTCTGGTCTTAACAAGCAATCCAGCTAATTGAGAAGGTCAATGCTATTACTTTTACTGCTAGACGCCCACAAGGAAGGTGGCAGAAGGATGAGCTTCCATGATTTTATTAAACGATGTTAACACTTACTTAGCACCATCAATGGTGCAACTCGTGAAGCTCTTCTGACAAACTACACAGCTTCACCTTCATTCATAACCATCAATGATTCAACTGAAGAAAGCGTTTCTAAGTACATTTCCCTTCATCATAACTCACAACCACCATGGTTCTACTGGGAAACAGGGGGGGGGGGGGTCCTCTTTCCAAATACACCTTTCATCTTAATTTACTATCGCCAATGGTTTTCCTGAAGAAGAAGAAAAAAAAAAAGTACACCCCTTCACCTTAACTTACTACATCAACGGTTCCATTGAAAAAATACCTCTTTCCTGATATACTCCATCACGTTATTGGTATGTACTGGATCGGATTGGGTTAACACTCAACGGCACATCACCATGACTACGGCTATACTGAGTCAAACACCTTTAATGACGTTCATTAGTTAAAAAGGTTTCTATATATAATAGATTAGTAATTGTCCTTCACCTTAAGTTAACTTAGCGTCCAATACATCAAGTGAAGAAAAAAAAAAGCTCTTCTGTCTAACTCCACAGGCTGATGGTGCCCGTGTCACACGTGTGCTCATTCCAGGCACACATTACAACATCCATATTAATATGTATAACGTTCTGGAGAACTCGCTGGTACGGTAAACTTCTTTTGGGAAGTCATTTTCGCCGCCGCTTTGATGAGTCGTTTAATGAAAGGATACTTGTGCATCTGATGTAGATATGTCTCGATGCTGATCATTTGTCAAGAGCTGCCACTCATGCGCAGAGCATGTGACCGAAAATTCTTTTGGCATGTGACCGATCTCAAAATACCTTATTGCTAGCAGGTGGTCAAAATAGTCCCAGTGATCTGTACTACCAGGTGATCTTAATATTGTAGGTAATGTTCCACGGTATTTGAATAAACATTGTGTTATTCTAATGATAACCATAGCCCCCCTCCCCTCCCCCCCCCCTCCCCACCAAGCCACTTCGTCAAGTGTTGAACTGTTCTCTTCTGGCATCTAGAATCTAAAGTTCTAGAATCCACAAGGTCTAATCTAATGTCCCAAAATGAAATCATACGATACAATGTGGTTGGTCGAACTGGAAAACGATCTTGCTAAAGACAACCGAATCTATTTGACCGTCTGATCATTGTAGTCACCGTGTTTTTTACACAGACAGATAAAGGATGGGGGTGGGGATGGGAGGTAAGAAGGATCGGATAGAAATACAGTAATATTCTCGTTACATTTAAGGAGCCCGTGCTCGAGAGGTTTGCCGTCTGCTCCTCAGAGAAAACGTCCGGGATTCGAATTCCATCGTATTTAGTACCTATGTGCCTTTTTTCAGTGACTCAAATGTTCCCTGGCTTATTCAGTGGGGAAGCCCGATGTCTAGCCTTCTCAGATAAGGGCGAATAATTATATGCTTGAGATCCAACGCGTACGTTACGCATGTTTAAGGACCCTTATAAGTCAAACATCAGGCGAAGAGTAGGCGAAGATATCGCTATCCGGGCAAAGTTTCAAACTCTAAAATTTCGAACCAAAAAGTTTTTATCAAATAAATGGGGCATGTACTTAATTAGAACCTAGACAACCCTCCTTTATCAGGATTGAAAAGCTACGTGCATAAAACCAAAATAATAATAATAATTAAACAATTCGCTGTCAGCTACCTGCGCTCAATCCCTGAACGATCATGGGGCGGAGTAAAACCTACAAGCCCGTATCCAGCCGAGTGGGACCATCGCTAACTCATATTATATTCTCGTCACCACAAATATTAGCTCTCACCGAGTACAGGTAATATGTAATTAATATGGGTGTGCGATGTGTGTTATGCAAGTATGAGCACGCTGACACATGACACACACAATCCCAGCCTGTGCGAAGTTTTGCCCAGGTTTCAGTACTACGTCGAAGTCGTAAAACCCAGGTACTTAGCATCTATTTTCTCTGGGGAAAGGAACCCCCCCTGTGCTACTTCAAAAATCAATGGCGGACAGATGTGCCACAACTTCAAAGTTTTACCACACCACCAGCAGTCACAGCCTGTAGTTCTTGTTAACTGACATCATGCAACTCCCCCACTCTGGGGCTCGGACAAAACAGTAGATCAAAAGAAGGGTGTAAATAAGAGTGTGATAGGAACTTGTGACCCTTTGTCTGTTGTTTACATCGTCACATTCAACACTTTATAAATTGGTATTTTCCCTTCTCTGCTTCACAGGAGGTTTTTATTTTATCGAGAAATAAAGAAAACAATTTTTATAAGACAACAAGACGGACCGGCAGACAGGCAAACATATATACAATAAACACACAAACACAGGTACAAAAAGAAAAAAAGAAAAAAATAGAAAACAGTGCAAAACAAAGAGACCCGGATGACTCAAACCCACAAGGCCTAGCTGAGTAAATCGGAGAGCGAGACAGGCTGGCGACATGGGATCACAGATCATTATCTAGGTAATGATGGGCTCACCGCAGCCAGCTCCCTGCTGCTCTACAAGGTAAAGGTATCAACCACACAAGGGATAAGTCCAGGATTATGAGGGGATTACTCGGGAACTCAAATGAAACGATCATGTCCCACCACATGATAAGTTATTAAACTGACACTGGCATTTTCCTGCAAATCCAATGAATTAGACAAATTTGGTAACTTCCATAAATCGATTGCGCACTCAGCTTTTATTTATCTTTGTTTTTCTTCTTTTGACCCTGTACTAGTATCTTCAATTTACTTATTTATTCATCCTTCTTCGCTCCATCCATCCGAAAGTCCGCCTGCCCGTATATTGATGCACCCATCTATCAATAAGTCCATCCATAATCTGCTCGTCAGTTCGTCCGTTCGTCCATCATCCCTTTTCCCCTCCCTCCATCCATCCATCCGTCCGCCCGTCCTTCCTTCCATCCACCTATCCATCATCCATCTATCCATCCCCTTTCAATTCACCCACCCCTATCCATCCACCCATTTATCCACCCACCCACCTCTATTCATTCATCCATCCATCCACCTACCCACAAACCTATCCATCCATCCACCCATTATTCATCCCTCCATCCATCCACATCCATCCACTATCCACCCACTCATCCGAATGTCTAAACATCGTGTAGTCGTGCTTGCATTGTATGTTTTCAGCACTCACACCCCAGCTCGAAACCATTCCAATCACCCTCCGAACCACGCCCTTACACATAGTACAACTCAAAATGTTGCTTGACCGCTCTCTACCGCTGGTATTCCGCTAACTTCTATTTGCCTTCGTCCATCGATCTGCACGTTCTACCATTCAAATATTGCATTAATTATACCTTATCCCATTTCCCGCTTCAACAATTTTTCTTTTTAAAAAGGTAGAGGGGGAAGGGGGGGGGGTGATTTAATTTTAAAAGTCAACTCAGATCGATTTATTTTTCCCTCGATTTTACAGGCCGTGATACACAATGGGCGGTTGAAATAAGCAATTAAAAATAAAACCACCTCTCATTTCGTAGGCTCGTTTTCATACACTACAGATTAATTTCCTCGCACGCACTTAGACTAACATACGCTAACAGTACAATCACAATACATTCCACTAATTTATATTCTAAATTCACATTCATCTTCAGTAATTCACATGCAACTCCAGAAATTCAAATTCATCTTCAGCAAATTCCCATTCACTTTCATTAATTCATATTCACCTCTAGTAGTTCAATTTTCACCTTCAGAATTCGCATCCACCTTCAGTTATGACATATTTTTCAGACTGCTGGGTCACTTCCCTTTGTTCAGAACAAGAGGTATTAGCTCCATTGCTTCACTCAATCCCTGCCTCACTCCCTCACCCATTTACACACACACTTACAGACACTATCACAGCGCAGTCCCAACAAATGGCCTCAATCGTTCTGATCTTATCAAGCTACACAATGGCGTGACCTATAAACTCACTACCTCACTCGCTCACCCATAAACTCATTCTGTCACTCACTCACCTACTCATTCGCTCGTTCATTCAGCCATTCCCTCGCTCACCCATAAACTCATTTACTCACTCACTCACCTACTCATTCACTCGTTCATTCAGCCATTCCCTCGCTCACCCATAAACTCATTTACTCACTCATTCGTTCAATCAGCCATTCACTCACTCGCTCACTCACTAATTCATTCATTCATTCACTAACTCACTCACTCACTCACAAACTCACCTGTCACTGACTGGCTGACAGACTGACTCACACACACACTCTCTCACACACATACACTATCCCACTAAATCAGTAAATCTGGAATTTATTTTTATCGAGCTACATGAGATGGCAATAGCTCATAAATATCCTATTTTCCAGCGTCTTTGGATGGATGGATGGATGGATGGATGGATG
>JBCEWB010166409.1:0-10321 GCA_039654565.1 Peronia peronii | reverse complement strand
ATAAGTACATAATTAGTGTGCTATCCTTGGTAAACCGATAACAATAACAATACTAAAAATTTCAAAAAAAAAAAAAAGACAAAAAAAAAAAAATCACTACCCAACAGTATGTCTTATGATCAGATTTCTGACTTCAGTTGTACATATATTTATAATCTTTAATAAAAAAGTGAAATAGAATAGAAATGAAAACTTAGAAAAACTTCAATCTATTGGATGCCTACAGACAAAACCTCATTTTAAATTAAAAACTTTTAACAATAAAACAATTAACCACAGCATTGTGGAACTGTTGAGGATTTATAAAATCTTTAAGTCCGGCAGATTCCGAATTCCAGTTTGATATCTGTCTTAGCTGAAGCACTAAATGACCCAATTCTCTCATCTTATTTCTTATAGCAGTGACGATCTTGATCATGTCCATTTTTTGCATACTATCGCTTGCAAAATCGTTTGATGCCTTCGTCATTCTTTATGATAAGAGAAACATGGTCATCCCTGAGAGATTCTAAAATAGTCCTACTTTCGTCTTCATCTGCTGCTTGAGGTATCATAAGCCTACCCCTCTGAAGTTGTATTCACTTTGAAAACCCTTTATCATCTTCTTTTGGACATTTTATGCCTCCATAGATTGGGCTTAAAAAATTAACTTAAGCATGTGCATGGGACGTAATTTGATTTATCTGTATACCTTTTCTCTTTCTTCTTTTCACGACGGAATCACGTTGGCCTCCCTTTAAAATGTCTATGTTGTGAAGGTGATCCCCGCTGTTTCTCAATTTGGCAAACTCCTTTTTTCTTTCTTTCCCGGTGGCAATCAAAAATGGAATCATGTCAGGCTCCTTTCCATGAACAAATAAAAAACAAGTGTCTCTGCAATTTTGCTTGTGCTTCGGAGTAAAATACGCAAAAGACACTTTGTGGAGATAAAGATGAAAAGCGCCCTGAATGTGTTGAGACATTGTAGGATGGCCATTTCTGTCCAGGATGAACCTTGAACTGGCATATTCCAAGATCAAGATCAGAATCAGACTCATGAGAGTCAGGAATGTAATTTTCATCTCGAAAGTCATCATCAAGTTCATCATCAAAATCCTCATTAATCTTGTTCAAATGGTGCTACAGGATGAAGAAGCTGAAAAAAAAAAAAAGGGGGGGGGGGGGGGGGAATTCTTGCTACTGATAATTTTGTTTAGGCTGATGTTGCTGTTGTTTTTGATATTGTTACTGGTGGTGTTGGTGAAATATTTGTCTTTGCTGTTGTAGTCACCGCTGACATTGCCGCTGTGGTTGTTTCATGATTCAAATTTACAGCATTTATTTTATGATATCTTCCTGGTTATTGCAATTTATGTAATTATTTATTTTGTTTTCACAGCATGAGTCAGATCTACTAGCACTGTCAGCATTCAAAAAAATACATAACTTATTTGTGTGCATGGTGATAACTCTCTCAAAGTTTTTAAACACGAAAGCAATGTCTTCAGAGATAAACTGAGTGAAAGTCCCTATTATCGTTTTTTTTTTTTTAATTGATAAATAAACTTGTTCACGTTGCCGATGCCTGAATCTAAGTGGATTCAAATCTAAACTTGGACATATGGGCCTATTAAAAATTTAAAAAATTGCAGTTAATTATCCATTTACAAAAAACATCTAGATCTAGATTGTATACAAAACAGTAAATAATAAATGTAGATCTGGGAATGAACATTCACCTCGTAAACCGGAATTTTCGCTGCCGAATCCATACCTGAATTGAGGAATGGTTGGTGCCCTATACATCCACACACTGTGCGTTTTATACAGCAGTGAACAGGACATCGCCAAGACACGTTCACACACACACATACACACTCACACACACACACATACCCCTATCGTGTATTCGTGTATTATGTGCACATATAACTGCGCCAGATTGATTTTTTTACAAAGGGAAATATAATTTGAGATAAGGCATAGAAACATGAAATAAGGAATATTTCGATCAGTTCACATTATGTCAATTTCATTATTCATTCCTCACCTCCGGTTGAACAGGCTCGTGCCAATTGCACCATGCTTTCGTCATCTTCGTTTCAACCTTGCTCAAGATGTAGTTAAATGTTGTCATATACTCATCCTTGTGTAGGAATAAAACATATCTGGATGAGATTTGAGCTGCTGAAAAAGATGATGATATTCACCGTCAAATCTCTTGTTGATTTCATGAACACCTTTTCTTTGCTTTGCTAACAGTAATTTGGGTAAAATGCTGTCAAGCAAGAAATACTCCTCTTCTGAAGCGGCCATGACGATGTGTGTTCCCATAAAAACATGTGGCTTCCACACACGCGAGAAAATCCTGCGTTTGCTATGTGGTCCCTTCAATCTCTTCCTCGCGCGCAATTTTGGGTGCGGGCGATTCCTCGCGTATTGCGTATGGCGTTCTCGGTGTGCGCACCCTATGACAGCCTGCTGCACAACTGAACAATCATCTAAGCAAGGGTAAATTTTTATGACAGGCACTCTTAATCAAAAACTCATGTCCATTTCCTATCATTTCGTGCCCCATTCCCAAAATCGTTGTTCACCATCATTATATTCATATTTAACTCTGTGTCATGACGAACATCATCGCATCATCACTATCATCATTAGCAAGCAATGCTTTTCAATATTTACATTTTTATGCTTGTCTACATGTGTACATCTACGATAATCTATTGCTGCACAAATGAAATTTTATCAAATGAAACCTAATTCAGGTGCTGAACATCATCATCATCATTTCATAAAAATGTCTTAAAACTAATACGACTGTTTAACGGCAACTAATTAAATATACTTATAAAAGCGAAAAACAATATGAAGATGCTGATCAAACTGATAACTACTAGCCAAATTTTTGAGTTCATTAGCTTACATGAAAGAAAGTGCTAAATGATTGTGTTTTCAGTTTTGTTTAAAAGGGAAGAAAAAGGGTACACATTTTTGAAGCAATTAGAATTTTTTACACCTTCTGATTTACAATGGTCAAAATTTAAATGACTATGTAAGAAGGTTGTGCTGTCTTTTTACTTTGGATACAAATTGTGCTTTACTTTTGATTACGTAATAATGCCAAATCCATCAGGTCCAATACCAAAGATGATGCTGATGATCATCATCATCACCACCACTACCACCATCATTTTACGAAAAATTGTCTTAAACTTTAGACGGCTGTCCACCGACAACTAGTCAAATACATCAAAAAAGTTGAACACTATGAAGAATTTTGAATTGCTTAATAAAATAAAATTATATCGCGAGCCAAATTTTCGAGCCCGCTTGGCTCTTCGTCAGGGCAACACCATCATCATCATCATCGTAATTATCATCATCCTTCAATTCTATATACATATTTTCAATAGTCTACATGCATCCAAACTATCATAATGCTGTTGTTCTGTAATTTATTAAACACTATTTTGGTATGCTGTTAGTACTGTGGTAAAAACTAGGTGACGCTCTCTACCATTACTATCACTTCACTTTTTATAATCACTCAAGTGTGAAATCATCTAGAACTTTGTAATGCCTGTACCTGTAATGCCTGTATCTATAACTTATATAATAAACATTTATTTTGAACAGTGTTTTTCATAAAAAATACGTTTGTCTCTCAGTGCATCTGTTTGCCTTCTGTTCTATTTTTACTACAACACTGTCATACCGACTGTTTGTCTGCTACATAACGTATACAAACTGTTAGTGTGTGTGTAATCATGTATGGACTAATGTCTACAAATATATCTATTTTTTTTTCTCTTTCTTTCTTTACTTTTTATTCTGTTTTTTTCTCTCTCACACATAAACGCACGTCATTTTTAATTACTAATTATGAATGTTCCTGTAAAAAATACAAAAAAGTAGATCAAGATATTTACAAAAAAAAATTATCCATTTTAGAACTATTACAGTGGTCTCTCTGTTTAAGAGAGCCCCGTTGGCCTAGTGCCTCTGCTGTGAAACGGACTTTTTTCTCTATCATTTACCCCTCTGAGAACCCTGCTATCAAATAAATCCACCCGAGAGCCTGGTGTCATGCTAAGACACTCGAGTCCTCGTGTAGTTTCACATCATATTGTCCACTTGAAAGACACGCACAGTGCTAGATGTGCAGTAAAATGGGGACGGGGATGGAGGGAACAGGTAGACAAAGGAGTAGAAGTGATGGTTGATGTATGACTATGAGTAAATTTTGACTGGTCAGTTGTTTCACAACTTTGGTTGCAACTTTGGCTAACTGTAAAACAACTGAGTCACTCGTGCAATTATCGGTAGGGCAAACATAGCAATATGTTTTCATTCAACCATGACACTTATGTGGAAACTCGTTTAAACGCAGAGCATTACTGGTGATTGTGTTGGGGGTTTAACAACACATCAGCACGATTACGGCTACATTGTATCAAACACGGTAAGACACGTTTACATGTCAAGAAGAAAAAGAAAGCGGGACAGAAGACAGGAGAGAGAGAAGAGATGTTTCCCCTGGAATGTCGAGGATGGCACTCCATGGGAGACATCCCACCGATGACGGGCTTACGCCAGCTGCCGATGGGAGCAGAGAACCTACCCTAAACCCTGGGCCCCTGTGGGAGGAGCATTATTGGTGAAATTATACACTCTAAAAGGCAAGGATTTGTTAGAGATCTAATTACAACACACACAGGGAAGAAGGCTGTACTTATTCGCATAGTAAAAATCTCATAACTAAAATTAATCATAGCAGAAAAAAAACTTATGGTTGTGTAACTTTTCTATCCACCTAAGAACCCATCCGCCTAAGAGCCCACTTTTTCTCCTGGCGAATGGGTTCTTAGGCGGAGACCACTGTATTACAATATAGACATTTTAAAAATATCTAGACCAAGCCTAGACTAAGCCTATCTAGACTAAGCCTAATCACGATGGGCAAATCATGTAAGTACACGCAGAAATATCAAGCTCTCTCAACTAATGCTCCTTGGGCATTATTGACAGCTCAACTTTTCTGCCTTTATGCTGTGTATGGAACATCAACAGACTATTCTAACGTGATTTGACAAAACGCCTTTTTCGATTTTGGCGCCAAAATTTTTTAGTGCATTATTTGATTCTCATCAACATTCCTCATCTTATGAACTTATCAGGTTTTGAGAAAGCACAACCGATTTTGAATATTATTTAAAGAAAATTTTTCAAACCACCTTTGATGTGCTGAAACGCGACAAAACGCATTTAATTTGACAGAACGCCTTTTTTTCGAAATAAAGGCGTTCGGCTGTAGCTTCGTGAGATGACAAAATGCCTTTAATTTCATAAAACGCCTTTTTTTTTTACGTAAACAAAGGCGTTTTGCTATATGATTTGTAATGTATAACAGATTGTCCTTTACTTTAAGGCTTACTGTTCAATTTTGTGAAAACTGTTTTCCCATATAGATCTATACTACTCATCCGCATCGCATCAAGCGTCGATAGTTTTTAATTACCTAATCTTTCAGTTAAAGTATAGCAAATTTGAATACAATGTAATAAGTGTAGCAAATCTCTAAAATTTAACCATAACCCTCAGACCGAGAACTGTTTCCTTGATTTCGTCTACATAACATTGTGAACTTTCTCTGCTACCTCATGCACAGATGTTCATCTGGAGTTGCTCACATGAGACGGCACTGCACATGTACGAGGCAAAATTTCACAATATTTTCCCCAAGTCAACCATAGGAAATTCAGTGATTCACAATGTTTCTGGCGTTCCAACAAAGATCAGACTCTTTCATCTAAATGGGGACGTAGCTGTTCCAACTGTCAATTGTTTTGCACTGAGATTTATAAAGTTTGGACAATAAGCAATGAAAAATTGCGGAAAGAAAAATATATAACGATAAGACGAGAACTCAACGTTAAGAAGGAAAGTTCCAGATTTGAACTTCATGGTTTCATGCATCTTTCTCTCCTTATTTCTCTCCCTGTCTCGCCCTCTTTCTTTCTCTCTTGCTCTTTCTCTCTCTGGCCTGCCGTATTCATATAGACACCAACTCTGTTCCCAAGAATTCTTTGATCAAGGAGATCATTGAGCAGCCAGTTTTCTTTTCTTCTTCTGTTATGTTTTTATACTTATCGTTTCATGTGTTTGAATATCAGGGTATAGATCTGCAGCTTGCACTATCAACTTGATGTATCCATACAGTTTCGGGCTCTGCTGTCTCTTTTTCACAGCAAAAGGAACATCATCATCATAATTTATCAGATGCCCACCTGCTGTATATTTGACTTACATTGCCAACCCAGCAAGTAGCTCAATGCCTCCCCTTCCTCATCAGCATCATTTTGTAAAAGCACTTCAAAACTCAAAAACACAAGCGTCACAAAGCTAAACAAGACAATGCAGAGACGCCCAAAGTGCCAGCCTCTTATGGTGTTGAGGACACTGATGGTTCCCCAGAACCCTAAGTTGCAAGACGTATGACAACCAAACCTGTTCGTCACTGCTCAAGTTTTGCTAACATCCTAGTTCAATATACTGCCCTTACCCACTCATGTCATTCACTCAAAGAATGTGTCATCAGAATGATAGTGATAGCGGAGAGAATGACCCATTTACTTCAGATATCCCTATAATGGGATAATGAGTAATAGTGAGCTCATTTTACTTCTATATCAACTTCTGCTTCTACTGCTCCTGCTGGGACATGATTTGATAACTCTGAATTGTTCAGCATTCATCCTGTACATCACACCATTGAATGTTTGAACATCTTACTGCCCCATCTGTCAGCTTCTCCACCGGAACACTCATTCCAGTGAAGGGATAGAATGATAACACAGCATGCAACAGTTTCAGATTTGCCTGCAGGTGTTCACCATTCCCAACTTGAAACAATCAGAAACAATATTATTTTCTTTCCAACCATTTCTGCCTAGAATCTCACTATTACTTGTCACTCCATTGCAATGTCATTTTCCACACCAGCTAGGAAGGAAAGAGCTCTGGGCTCAGAGAATGAAGCACCCAATACAAGACATGTACTCAAAAATTGCAACTTTCCTAGCCATTGTATGGGAAAGATGGGAAAAGGACGACGATATGCTATTTTTAAAAAAAAAATACTGGAACCAGGCCTATAGCAACTCAAACTGACCATCATCCATCCTTTTAAACTTGACCCTTCCTTTAAACAAACAAAAACAATGTAAATTTACTCATGAAAAAAACTGTTATTTATGTCAATTCTGTAAGAAAAAGCGTTTTGGCCGAGTAAACCTGGCCGCAAGAACGCCTATCTCTTCCGCAAGACGCGACAAAATGCCTTTTTTTTCTGGAGTAGTGATTCAACAAAACGCCTTTTTCATAACAGTTTATTTATTTCTGCACCAATTTAAATAAAATTTTACACAAAGTTAAAAAGACGTGTCACATCAACCACCAAAAACTGCATTTGTTCCCTATCTTTACATTGGGAAATCAGAAAGCTAAATCGCGATTTTCTCGGAACAGCATTTTTTTTAGAAAAAGGCGTTTTGTCAAATCATATTAGTATTCATCAGAGACAGAGAATAGAAATCTTTGAGTAAATCAGTTTTTTGTCTCTCTCATGTATAATTTTTATGCAATCTCATCGTATCTGACATTTAAGAGGGAATGAATATTTAAATCAAAGTAATTTATGTAAGTCAAGATTTCACTGACTGGTACGCAAGAAAAATGCAAAAGAAAGTGACAACTTCAAAGATGTTTGAGGGGGATTTAGTTTACATGTAGATACAGATCTCATTTCTTCAAAAGTGAAAAACAATGCAACAAACACATTTGCAGGGCTGACTATAGATGCATGTTTATAGCTATACTATTTCTCCCAAACTGAAAAGACATGGAAAATGTAGGGATCATTCCGAGACTCAAAATATGCCTGTTTATAGCCATACGAGATGCGACACGATGAAATCAGGCTCTCAAATTTTTAGCATATGGAATTTGTAAATGAATCATGATAGTGCATGCAGGGTATAAGCGAGTGTGTTGTGAGCGATGTTCAGGTGATCGTAATTGTGTGCTGGGCCCATGCAAGTGTGTGGTGTGCCGCCGCAGAGCTTCGGGAACGATCTATACGGGTCTAGTTAGATCTCGTGTGTATGAGATATACCACATGTGCCAGCGCCAGCACATTTGACACTGAGTAGCTCAGATCGGGCCAGTATATATATATATGAGGGCTCGGCCGGAGCGCTAGAAAGAGGACAAGTGTACTGCAGTGAGAGAAGAATGCAGTGAGAGCTGTGTGTATCAGAGCTAGACAGCTACCCTGAAGTTTGTATTGATATCAAGCACCTGTAATAAATTCTGCATCATTTCGACATGAGGATTCCTGTTGTTACTTCACCATTGTGTGTGTCTCATCCACATTCACCGCCTGATCGCCACTTATAACGTCACGTCTAACACCCATTCAACATCCAGAAAGAAAGCTCATGACAGAATTGTTGGTACCAAAGTTAAGCTTATCCATTTCCCTTTCTGTGTGTGAAAAAATTTTTGTTCTACCTTAAGTAGAAGTCGAGCTATTGGCAATTAAAAGCGATAGGGGTGACCTGTTGCTGCAGCTCAATTTAGTGAGAAAATGATCTTTATTCATCTGTGTTAGCCCATGCTGCTAAACTGCAATTGTGGGGGCCTTTACTCTATTTCAGCAAATTTGACTTTGAAATGCATTGTTAGATTGATATTGAAGGGTTGCGTTAAAAATTTGTTCACTGTTGAAAAACCTGATTTCTCCCGTCGCTTTTGAGGAGCACCTGATTTTTAGGGGCTTGGAATATGCATGTGTATATACCATTTCTTCCAAATTGAAAAGACAGAAAATTTAAACATGCAGCGGAACAGAACAGCGATGTTACACCATTAAAATATGCACCATAGGCCAGTGCGACACACCAAAAACAAATGTATCGAACTTTGAAAAAGCCTGATACACATTCACACCACAGGGTTTCGATTTTTAAATTACTCACGGTTTTTAATATCATGCAAAGATATGCTGGAAAAGAGCATCCATTAACTACCCTTGCATTGCTGTGATAGTTACAGTGTTTGTGTTTGGGTTTAACGACACATCAGCACGATTACGGCTATATTGTGTCAAACACGATAAGATACGTTTACATATCAAGAAGAAAAGAGGAAAGAACACGGGAGCAAGGGGAGAGAATAGAGATGTCTCTCCTGGGATGTCGAGGATGGCACTCCCGTTGCGGAGTTAGTGTCCCATCACTTTTAAGTGCTAAAACTTAGTACAGGGCATGACAAAGATGATGCAGATCTCGAGCATGTATGTATGATGAAGTTACATTTTAGGAGGGGCAGTGCAAGTCTTGAAATTCGGGATTTAGGATCAAAATATCAAAATCTGAATTTTTACTATTTTCAGACCGCTTCAGGTATGAGAAAAGCACTGGTTGGGGCCATCAATAACACCAGCTTTATGCCCCCAAAATTATATCAACATGGCAAACCAGGAGCCTGTACAGAAATGAAAATTCAATTTTGATTCAAAATATTTTTTATTTCTTTTCTTTTCACTTTTCCACCCACAGCTATTTCATATTTAACCGACTTCAAATTTTGAATATATACTCTTCATAGCATCTGCTTAAATATGCATGCTTTTTTCTAAATTTTATTCATATTGTTGAAAGAAAGTTCAAAATTCAGCTGAAAATTTATGACAAATATTGTTATAACACATAACCAAAAGACAAATGTATGTTTTTTTTTTACATATATATATAATTTATTATTGTGCCAAATTCCAAACGATTATATTGAATACCCAAATGGTAACATTGAGACAAGTTTTTGTCCACACTTTTCCTCTAATTCAAGCATGTTGAATCTGAATTTGAAGCATAAAAATGAAGCATAAGAAGTGTTACAAACTGCAGTAACACCTGAAAGAAAGGGTCGAACCTGGCACGACGGTGGAGAGGAACAAAGGCGTCACTGCCAAGACTTTTTGCAGAAGCTTCAATAAAATGCCATCGCATTACTGCAGGAAAACTAGCACCAAACAATATCTAGAGAGACAATTTCATTCACTTCAAGATGTCTTCAGCGCCTACTCTGAAACTCGCATCACTGATGGCGTATTACCTTTATCACGACAAGTGTTTTCGAAGATATTCAACAGCAGCAATATTGGCATCTTCATGCCACGAAAGGATCAATGTGACACTTGTGTCGCCTATGAAAAAGGCAACCTAGAGGAAACAATCTGGAATGCGCATCGACAAAAGAAGTCAGAGGCACAGGA
>JBCEWB010166376.1:0-10322 GCA_039654565.1 Peronia peronii | reverse complement strand
GAAAAAAGGTGGGTTTTCGATCTTCCTGTCCTTCCATCCCTCGAGGCAGGACCCGCGAGTCGATCCCGGCCCTTTTTCTCCGTGAGCAGACGGCAAACCACAGAGCCACTGCGCCCCCCCCCCCCCCCTTTGCTCTTTTCATCATCACATCCGAATTTATGTTATGAACGAGTTGTGCTCCTGTCATTAGTTTCTATTCAGGCTGAGAATCACAGTTTCCCTAAGTAGCTCTAGTGAACACAGTTCAACGCATGAGAAGGTGTCAGTCATTCTGAACAAAAGACGAAACTCCGCCTCCTAAAACCCATTCAACCATAACTCACATTGTCCAGCTGACTTATCGCCCCACCAGCACAATGCGATATCTACGCTGGACATTGTTGTTTACTTACTTACCTGGCCCCTGTTTTGGCTGACCAATGAAACGTTTGGATATTGTACCACGCCTTGCTACCACATCAACCGATTAAACAGTGGCGATAGATTAAAATTTACAGGAAGAAATGTTACGCGTTCCCCTGTGGTGAGAGAAAAGTTATAATAGGTAGTGTGCACAACGGCCAGAAACTTATGCTGGACGCGCCATTTCCGACTGAAGACATCGCCAGTGAATGTGATTGTCCAATTCAGTGTGTTAAAATCTAGCAATAGTTCATAGCAATTCTTGCTACGATGGTACATTTTGATTCAATATTTTGAACGACGTATACGTATTTTGTGAACAATGTGAACTGGTGTCTTTCAGTGCACCCTTTTGATACTTTCAAAATTGTCCCTATAAACAGACAAGACTCAAACCGTGTTGTGCAAAGTAAAAATGAATAGTGCGTTTTTAAAAAAAAAAAATTATTTATTTAATAGCAACTGATGTTTCCTCAATATGTGAATACGCGTGACGGCATTCAAGTATTAGGGAACATAATTTGAAACTTCAACCTCATTGTTGTTTTACAAAACTGACCCTCACTATGGAAGCTTCATTTTTCTTTCGATCTCCTATATCTTTACTACCACAGAATTATTATCAGCGAGGTAAAGTAGACTTTGTTTATTTGTTTGTTTCTGTTTTATGCTTCGATCTTTAAAATTTGTTACTTATGCTTCTTATTATTTTGTCTCCCTTTTGGCATAAGCCATACATTTTCATTACTTCTCAGGAGTTTGATGACACGTCACACGTTCTTCTGTAAATAATGTTAATGAAACTCAGAAATACATCACAATGATCATTTCGGTTTAGTATAAATGTGTGTATAAAAATTTCTTGTTTGTAATCAAATAGGCATGTCCAGTTCTGGCACACATTATAACTTCGTCATTGACTTTTCGATAAATTAGCAGTAACGTCACCAGGCCTAATCAAGTGACTGGCTATCAGCCTGGGAATAATCCGCATATTATAGGACAGAAATGACTGCCACAAAAGCAACACTTTGTCGGCATATTCGAGTTTGAACGAATATCCATTGTATAAGAGATTGCCTGCGTTCGTCAAAACATTTTTTTTCTCATCATGTGAAACATTGCAAACCAGAGACATTTCCACCTAAGGTCTCTTACATTTTACCAAGCATAGCTATGCCCCAGTTCCCCTCAAGATCTTTTCTCAAAACTTTAATTAATATTATCAGAACTTCATATAAAGAACTTAAAAACGGGGTATCGTATAATCAAATTTTGCAGAATTAATACTAAATAACAAAGTATAAATATTGTTCATATATTTTAAGTAATAGGTTTCTAACCTTAGTAAAGAACTAATTCCGCGCTATTTTGTCAGCCCAACATCCTGATTCACAACTTTTCATATGAAACAAATTGTCCGTATGTTCCAATTGTGTCACAATCATGTATCAATATCCTTATATCATCACAATCCTTCTTCTTCTCATCTCCTATTGATTCTCGAAATATAATGGTTTGCTTGCATTTAAAATAATTTGAGACTAGTCCAGGAAGCAAAAGAGTGAAAGAGAGAGAGAGAGAGAAAACGAGAGAGATGGGGAGATAGCATGAGATAGAGATGGATTGGTGTGGTATAGATAAATGGGTGTGCGCATATGTATGTAGCTTATATTTGGGTAAACGACCCACAGCGGGTAATACAAAGATATAGAGCTAGAGGTGAGAATGAAGTTTATTTTTATGTTTTATTTCTTATGTAGCCTTTCAGTCCTAGTAACATAGGATTATCTCGGCTTAAATGCATGCACAGTTTGGTGAGAAGAGTGTTTTTGTGGATAGAAATTTGGAAATTTTGCCCTGAACTCGGGATCTCCGGATACTCTCCATCGGATCTTTAGCTGCTAAGAGCTCTTTCACGTGCGTAACTTGGGAACTTCGAGACTTATTCGCCCTTATCCGGAAAAGGCTAGAAGTCGGGCTCCCCTATCCAAAGAGTCAGAGGACTATTCAGTCACTGACAAAAAAAAAATGCAGGTTCTAATTATTTAATCGGTTGTACCCTCCGGTAAAATTCGAATGTGGAATTCGGAACATCGGGTTTTTGTTGCGGAGCACACACCTAACTCGTGACCACGACGACCCTGAAGAATGAGATTTTCTCCCCCGTATGACTTTCAATCCTAAGAAAGTATCTTGGCTTTAAGTGGCTGTCTGTTTTTGGTGGGTAGAAATTTGGAATTTACAAATTTTTCCCGGACAACGATGATTATCTCTTCCTTAAGTGGCAGCCTATTTTGGGAAAGAAGTTTTGTGGGTAGAGATTTGGAAATTTTGTCCGGACAGCGGCACTCCTCTTACTCTTTAGGTGCGTAACGTACCCACGGGACCGCCGAAATTTATTCACCTTTATCAGAGAAGACTAGACTCGGGCTTCCCTAACCAGAAGTCAGAAGACCGTTGAGTCACTGAAAATTTGCAGGTTTCGATCTCCATCCCCCAACGGCGAATCCGCAATCTACGAGTGAGTTGTTTACCACGGAGCAGACGCCAAACCACATGGCCATGACGACCACCCAAAAGAACGGGATGTTACGTTCTTTACGCCTTCCAACCTTATCCCGCGGATGATTATCTCGAGAACGGGATCAAACATCAATCGCTCATAAATACCAATTAGCCACAATCACTAACTGCAATTCTGACAGAGAGCACAAAGGCTTAATAAGGCTCCAATACTCAGGTTATGTCCACTTGACCAGCCATGTGGTTTACCTGTCGCCTCTCGCCGCGGGTTCACGTTTTGCATAATTTAAACCGCCCTATTCTCTCCCTTCCCCAACCCTTCCGGGTGGTTTTGGCGTCTGCCCCGCAGTGGAAACAACTCAGGTCGTGAGGTCGAGGGCTCGACTTGTAGGTCCTCCCAGTGAGGGGGATGGAAGGGAGTTTTGCCAAAATCGAAAACCTATGAGATTATTTCTTTGTGTAGTTTTCCAATCGAGTTTTTATTGGCAGAACAAGTTCCTGAGCTGAGTTGAAAACACAGAGAACTATGTGAGGAAACTATAGACGCATTACAATAATTGGCAAATTAAAATCCCACGAAGCTTTCCCTTGTTGGTCAAAATTTCAAGAGAGCTTACTCTTAACGCAGATATCTTTTCTCTCATACACATACACATATGCAAGCGAGGCACAGACAATCTTAGTTACATAACTTCATTTCGTGAATGAAAACAGGAAAGAAATAAACATACAAGCAGGAGAAACAAAGAAGAGGCACGCACTAAAAACATAGCAACAACCACATAACCGCTGTAGCGGCTAAAAACAGAGCCTTGCCTCTCCTAAAATGTTACGAACAAAGAGTGATGCTCCCTTTGACTAATTAAATTCGTCTTTTTTTTTTTTAATTGGTAAAAAGCACCAATATAAACTCAAAATGTTCACTGGCAATGAAATTGTTTCATATTTATGTTCTGCCCTGAATTAAAGCTATCATTTTTTAAAACAGACTGATGCTATTACACATCACCAACATCACTAACTAGAGCAACAACAAAGAGGAAAAAAGAAAAAGTGCCCGAAAGAGCATTTACAGAAGAAATTTGTTAGATGAAAATATTTCTTTTTCTGCGCTGATGTGTTTTTCGATTGAAAAGAGAGAAATTTCCAAATTGAGTCTTATTCCTCTTTTTAGTTGAACCATTCACATCTCTCTATCTGTCTGTTATTCTTTGTTCCTTTTTCCCTCCCCCCCCCCCTCCCCCCCCCCCCCCCCAATCCTTCGACTTGTCTGTGTGCTGTGGGTTTGTGTGTACGTCTCTATAGATACCGGCCTATTTTATGACTAAAATGGCCTCAACCACTTCCTAGTTATTTGGTGTTATGAAAACGCTACCCAAAATAACAGGTCAATCAAAAACTAAAAACTAACCACATACTCACTGCTACGAGTTTGAACAATCATCACCCCCCCTCCCCCTTTTTTTGTTTTTTGGTTTTAATCACCCGGGGTTTCAGTTCGGTACGCTAATCTCAGAATTGAATTACGTGTACGAGTTTACATCAAACGTCTGGACCAGTTATATTATTACCCTGGTCACCTTCGGCCAAGGCTGATCTTAAAACACTTTATTCTGGGCGACGTCCAGTCCATTATCAAGCTATCATATGACCAGTTAAGAATAAGGGTTGGCTGTTGTGCACCAGACCAGTTAGTATTAAGTTCATCGTATCTTGACAATGCCTCGTTCAAAACTCGCCTAGATAACAGCAAATTGATATTTCACCATGATTTTTTTTTCTTTTAAGGAAGGAGATGGGGCTAGAATATAAAGTTGATGAATTTATTATCTGTAAAATTAATTAGATATCAAGAGTGTTGCTTCCACGATAACACATTTATTTTGTAAATACACAGACTCAGAAACCAAAGCGGTAACGACTCCAGACTTTGTGATTGGCTTCCAACACTGTTTTACCGGATGTCGCTCGATATATCTAAGTACACTCATTTGCTAAATGTGGAATAAGATACTTTAATGGTCCCCGGTCAGTTATTTGCCGCTTCTCGTCCAGTTAAACAAACCATCAGATTTTGAATAATTGATTAGTTGGTCAGTCTCACACTAAACTACTGGTCAAATACATTAATTTCATTCGGAATAAATGTTGACATGACACGCTGAAGTATTCACTTGTGTATTTTATTTATATACCATTTTCTTTATGTATGCAATTGGTACAGTTTGGAGTTATCGTAACATTGAATTTCTGACCGTTATGTGTAAATTGGCGTTAAATACGTACAAGGAATGATATAAATTGTGTCACATTGGATCTTAAGCTATGACGATGAAGAGTCTCTTTAATACTTTTTGTTGTTGTTGCTGTTGCTGGTGATGTCTTGTTGTTGTATATTTTTTTATTGCTAACATTTTTCCTGTGGAGGATCACCATATTCTTTGTGAGTAAATCTTGCTGATGAATGCTTGAAATGTAACAGTCACATTATGTAGATTGCATCTATCACAGTTTTAATGAAAAAGAATGTTACTTCGTTGTTATCCTGTCCCACCATTCTCTACTATTAGAAATTGGGCACGTTTATTTATGTTGCACTTTATCTGATAGATTTGGGCTTTACAATTATATACTTTCTTTTTCTTAAATTTGCCTTTTTTCGGGGGGGGGGGGGGGGAGGGGGGGGGAGTAGGGGAGTATTTCTATGGTGATCTTTCGTGTGTGTGTTTGTTTAGTTAACCATTTTGATTTATAGGTGGCTGGAGAAAGGACACAGCCTTTCCAAACAGTATTCGGCTTGGCTATATTACTGTCAATAATTCACTGAGTTATATTTCATGGAGCTGCACACTGTTCCTCCGTTCAATTTTTAAAATCTTGCTTAACTGCTCTATCATCAGTCAAGGGGAAGGGTCATTTTGCTCGAAAATAGAAGTTTTCATACAGTTTTTCTAGTTTAACTTTGTCATCCTTTCAATAGAAAGACCAGATTATCTCGGCTTTAAAAGCATGCCCAGTTTTGTGGGAAGAAATTGTTTTGGACAGAAATTGGGAGTATTTTTGGGCATTTTGGCTGGGCTTCTTTCAAATGTTCCTTTATATGCATAACGTACACATCGAATCTTCAAACTGTATTTGCCATTATCAAGCCGTATTTTCCAACCTAAGAAACCAAGGGAATTTCAGTTGCTAATCTTACCTATGCCCAGACAGGATTCGACTCCTGGACGTACTCACCGGGAGAGAACAATCCTTTGGCCTAAGCCTTCCCCCCCTCCCCTAGCTAATTCCTTTTCCCACATTAACCAAAGTAGCCATGGACACAATGAGGCACGAAAAGGCCATATACGATCTCTGAAAAGGTAACCGATGATGTTTAGAACTGGTTTCTCTGAATGAAGGGACTGATCTTTTGTTACATCACCGTGGTGCCCCTGTCTCTGCATGTTGAATCATTGACTGAGTTTTCAATTTATTGAGATCTTTTCATTTTATTGCACTTATAAATATAACATATGAAGCAGAAATAGTTCAGAATGAAAAGGCAGAGAGAGCTGCGAGATTGATTTTCGTTTTGCACTGAGCCGGTAAAATTGTGATTCCGGATTGTTTAAATTGCTGTGTTTCATTCCTTAGAAAACTACAGCTGTTTGGTAGGAAAAGCTGTTATGTTATGCTATATGCCATGCTATGGTACGCCAGCTATAGTAAGTAAGATTATGTTATGATACGAGGCTTGCCTGGAAAGTAATAAGAAAATAGTCATAACTTTCAGACTAATCAAACAATTTAAAATCTGTAAATGATAGGCAACAAGAAATTTTAAGCACTTTCTTGTGGCCAAATACCAGCATCAGTGTTGAACGGATTCTGTCATTATGTCAAATTAAATATGGCGGCCCCGATTGCAGAATGGTCAAACGCAGAGGTGAGGGGGTTGTACGATTTTTGCATGCAAATGGAAATAAATCCTACCGAAATCCACAATGAAATCGTGAGAATGCAATACGCAGAAGTCAAGCATATCATTGGTGTACTTTCTTCAAGGTAGGCTGTACCAGGCTGGAAGACGAATCTTGCTCTGGGCGCCCACAATCTTCATGACACGCAAAAAACGTTGCTCGCGTCGATGAGCTCATTCAAGAAGATAGGCGATTGGAAATTTGGAGACATTGCTTCAGTTCTTGAAATTCCAAGGAGCATCATTGTTCCGGAAATTATCTATGTGGACTTTGGTTATTGGAAGGTTTCGAATCAATGTTTCACAGACCGTTCTGCATCGGCAGAGACGAAGTGGTATGTTGGTGGTGAGAATCCTTAAGCTGAAATGGGAGCTGGTGGGGACTTCCAAGGAAATCGTGGAAGATTTCTCAAACATTTGATAACTGGTGCATCATGCAACACCAGGAACAAAACGGGATTCTATGACCTGGAAGCATCCGTCATCTCCGCCCACAAAAAAGTTTGAGGTGCAGCATTCGGCAAGAAAACTTATGGTTACAGTGTTCTGGGATGCTAAAGGCGTCCTTCTGTTTGACATTTTACCTCACGGACAATGCATTAACGCTGTTCGTTATTATGAAACACTTGACACGTAGCCAAAGAGTGACAGTACCTCTTGCGTGAGTTTCAGTTAGATCCAAATAGAAATGTTTACTTTTTGTTGATGTTCTTATTACTTTCTGGACAGCCCCTCGTATCTTATATCATATTTTGTTTTATGCCATTTCATATCAAATGAAACTAGGCCAGACAAAATGAATTGAACGACATATTTTTGTTAACCCCGTTCCTTTTACCTCCACAGATCTCATGCGACCCCTCACCGATGGCATACGTTTTGTCTTCTCATCACCAACTCTACCTTCAGGCTTAACACTCTCACAATTCCCATCACCATCACAATCTGCAATGGCACAGAGCACATTTCATCCACCGCCACCACCACTAGTAAATCTGTCCAATGCGTTTGCTATGGGATCCTTTTTGCAGCAGCGCCAGGGACTGCATCACTCAATGACCAGCGACAGTCCGATTGTGGACAGACGTTCACAAGAAGACAGTGGCATTGCTCTTGATCTGAGTAATTCTGGTGGTGATAAGACACTGGCCAGCTCAAATAAGGATGAAAGCAAAGAGGAAGACAAGATCAGAGATACTTCACAGTCACATCTCCATATTAGCACACCGAATCCACAAAAATCACAAACAGCATCCGCGGAAACAACCCCAGGCTTTCCTCCCTCTGGCCCGAAAGGTACATCGACACCGCTTCAGGGCGGTTTTTGGCGACCATGGAGGGAAGGCCAATATATAGGACCATTTTTGTCAGCAGCTTCACCTGTCATGATATCGCAGACCCCTCAGTTCTTAAATCATTCCGCTCCTCCGCTGCAAATGCATCCTGCAATGGTCCACCCTTGCGCATCGAATTACACACCAAATTTACTTACTCACCCAGCAACATATCCCTTTCCTCCATATTCTCTCCATGGAGAGCCCTATCACTCTCCAGCCAAGAGAATGTGTACGGAGGAAGATGTGTTGAAACGCTATTCTCTGTCATCAGGATATCCAGCCCATTGGCAAATGAGGCCGATCTTTCCACAGTTCTGCAGCGGTGGAAGTCCATACGATACAGCACAGAGTAGTCCTCTGCCAGGACAGATTGCAACTTCTTCTGGATCTTCTCCACAATTTCCACCGTCGCTACCCGCCTCCAGCTCTCACAGCCTGGAAGACTCGGGAGTAATTGACGATTCCACGAATAAAAATATCTCAAATATCATGAAAGTTCATGATAACCATGAATCCACAAAACAACTGAATGATCAGGACAACCAGTCTAGGTCGCATATACAACCCATGACGACCAAGACAAAAGCTTCCAATGCTCAAGGGCGGAGATCTGGACGGAGACCCACTAAGGAAGTCTCCAGGAAATTCGCAGCCACTATACAACCAGTGGAAGGCGTAGTCTTGGGGATCCCCCCTCCTGGTTCACGCAAGGCAAAGGATTTTGTCAAGGGAAAGGGCCAGCTGCCCGAAAAATCCAAAGCGGAAAAGGGAAAAAAGAGAGACATCCCACCACCATTTGGTGATAGAGACATTGTTAAACTTGAGGTGGTATTTGCTGAATGTCCAGAGAAAGCTCGATTTTGTGATCAAGATGGTCAGTTCGAGGTAAGAGGATACATGTATTCATCTAACTTTATAATCTAATACCACTTGACCAACACGACTATTAAAATCAAAAAAATTCTGAAAAATCATTTCAAACTGTTAAATCTTGTTGCTATACTTTTTTCTTGGAAGACTAGAAAAAAAAAAAAGAATAAAATCAGTGGCAGTATGGCTGCTTGATTTTTGAACAATTAATGAAGATCACTGATTTTCTCATTCACAGTAGAGAACTCAAGAGTGTGTAGAGAAGACATTAAAAACAACAAAAAGGAAACCACTGTAACATAGAATCGAGATTTCAAATAAACAAAGAAGTTTCCATAAATGATCATGCAGATTTTAAGTACAGGGCGGTCATGTGAACAATGACGTTGTCTTGGCTTATAATAAATGAAGTCTATAAATGTGAAATAGGGCTTATGCTGACAATCTTCTTCTTCTTTTTCTTATCATCACCATATTTTTCTTTACCTTCTTGTTTGCCTCTGCTTGTTCTTTCTCTTTTTCTTTTTCTTCTTCTTCTTTTTTTTTTACTTAAAAAAATATACTGGGCATGCAAAGCATGAGCTCCCTTTTTTCTTTTCTTTTTAATTTTAAAAAAGAATATTTTATTATATTTGTTGTTATTATTAATATTATTATCATTTTTGTTATTTTAGCTTTTTTTTCAAGAAAATTATGATGCTTGTATTTTCTTCTCCAGAAACCCACCATTCCAGCGGATGTCTCTGAGAGAGAAGAACTAAGGCAGGCCTTACTTCGGCTGTTTAGTCACAGTAACATGCCTAAAGTGCCCAAATGTTTACAGTTCAACGTATATGGTTTGTGCCACTATCCTAGGATGCAGCATTTGTTCCACGTAAGTTTGAATCAATTATACTGTTTATGTCTTACCTTTATCTCTTGGGAATCTCCGTGGACGTATTTTGTCTCTCAATATGCAGGCATGTATGAATGATGAAGTACATCGCTCTTTTTTTTTTTTTCTTCTCTTTCACTCTCTCCTATCCGCCTTCCTTTCTGTGATCTCTGTCTCTCTCTGTCTCTCTCTCTCTCTATGTACATTTCACACACAGTTGCTATCCTTCTGTTATTGAACGCCTATCACTACCACTACCCTCGCCATCACAACAACAGCAGCAGTAACAACAACAACAACAACAACAACAACAACAACAACAACAACAACAACAACAACAACAACAACAACA
>JBCEWB010166365.1:0-10322 GCA_039654565.1 Peronia peronii | reverse complement strand
GCAGAAGTCGGCTACGGCGCGACTTCAAAGCACTCTCCGCGGGCACTGCACTGCCCTGATCAGATCAAGGACCAAAGTGATCAGAAGGCGGACGGCGGGCGAAAGGCCAAAATGCAAAAACCTAGTCCAACATGCACGAAAAAAATACATGTGACAGTTCTCCCGATATGGCACAGCCCCCCCGGGGGCATGCCGAAAGGGACCGAAACATCAAAACCAAACCAAACCAAACTCCAAAATTCCCCTGAATTTTTGTCCTTACAAAGTGAAATGTTATTCATCCTACCATCTCACATTCACTTGCTTTTCTCTATTAGGTGCATTTATCCATCCCTTCCATCCATCCATTTATCCATCCAATAATGCCACATAGTTAATCTACCAGAAAAAGAGCAACTTTTTTGACAGATATGTGTAGCATGATATGAGATGATTCTTATTTAACAAGACACATAAAATGACAGGGGATCTCACATGGTGTAACTTTTTTTTTTTATTTTCGTTTAAACTACTTGAGATGATTACAGTTGAAATACATGTTAGTTATTCCTGAGATAATCCACATAAAAATCAACATGACCTCTCAGTACTGTATGTTTGTCTATTACTGTAAAGACAATTTTCAGTGAAGCTTATTCAGTGAGACTTGAAAACAGACAACTTTCTTATCAGCATTCCCTTAATGATGATGAGATGCATCATCTTATTTTTTACCCAGAGGCAATTTTGCAGTGGGTCTGAACTATGGATTGTGTCTTTCATTTGCAGGATGTTATATCCACCACTTCACAATGAAGAACACAATATAAATTGTTGACACATTGTTTTCAACATGTTCCCTGGCCATAAATCATGTCAATGGTTTTGATTTTTGATAGCAGCACCATCAATATATATGTAATGAGTTGAATTATATATATTAATCAGAACAAATACAGTTACAAATTCAGCAAGCTAATGGAACATATAAATGGAGATCAAGAACTGAAACATCTCAGAATACATACTTTTCATCATTTCATATTAGATTTTTTTTTTCTTCTTTGAATGAAATCACCAGCTGTAAATTTGATGAAAAGCATCCTATAAGTTATGTGCTCCGGCTAATTTTGTATCAAGAATCTTGCAATTCCATACTTTAATTTCTCTTCACTTTGAATGAAATCCTCAGCTTTGAGTTTGGCATGAAGCATCCATACACCCATGTGGACCTGCAAGTTCTGTCTCACATTGGCATGTCAGGAGAAAGGATGTCTGTGGGCATGGACACACAGTACCTGACAGCCAGGCGGCAGATAAAGAACATGGCCCTTTTCTCCGAGATTGATCAACTCAGAAACAAGATGAGTTTGTTGGTAAGTCATGAGACCGGCTGTAGTTGCTCATGTGCACTTACATTTCATGTTCAGCTTAAACTTTGACAGTTTAAAAAAACTTGGGATCAGACCAATGCTGGGTTAGATGAGATCAACAAGATTCAAGATAAATGAGGGTAAAACAACACATTCAGTTTACAACACATTACACAACCACCACTCAACCATTACAGCTCTTTGAACCCAAAAGAAATGAAAGAACTGTTGGATATCTGTAATAATTGTCTTGAAAGATAACAGCTGTTTATTTGTTATTTTTTTGTTGTATATTGAGAAATCATGAGAAAATAAGAGCATAACTAAAATTGTACTACTTTAAATAAATAAGAATAATTTGTATACCTCTAGATGGCTGAGTTGCTCAACTGTGTATAATTTTCAGGCCCACAATGGAGAGTCTAAATTAGAGGTGAATGGAAACCTTCTAAGTACCCAGCCCTATAAAGTCCATCTGATCAGCAGTATGGACGATGAGGAGGCGATAAACACAGAACTGACAGTGGATACTGACAAGAAAGCCATTTACATCAACAGCCAGTATTCCTCTGGTACACAAAAAAATAAGAAAATGATAGATTGTGTATCTTTTACATAGCAATAATTGAAATTGGATTATTTTCTTATGTTTTTTATGAAAAGGTAGGCATACTAAAAGGCATCAGCTAATTCAAGCTATATTGTCATTTTGCATTTGCCTAAACAAACCTTTCAGATCTTTTGTATGTTTGTTAAAAGTAAGAAAATTTTAGATATATGTAAGTGAATTTATTATAAAGATATAAATGGTATATCATCCAACAATAATATAATAATAATGATAATATGTTTTTTTGTTGACAGATGAAAGAGTCACCCTTTCGGCCACATATCCCAGCAAAACCATCTTTCGCATTGATATGACACATCACACTGGCATGAATGATCAGAAGGAACTATTGTTCTATATGCATCTCAACACATCTGAAATCCTATACACTCGCATGCCTTGGCACTCAGAACTCCTGGGACAGTTGAAGGACAACAGCCTGGCATGGGCTGCCAAAAAGAGTCAGCAAGGGCAGAAGATGCTGAAGGATATGAGTGACGAGTTCAGAGATGAAGTGAGTTTGTGCTCAGTGTCCAGGCTTGTCAGTCAGCTGTATCTCAGTCTTGTTGAATACACATGTAGATTGTAATGCTTAAGCCTCATTGCAGGTAATGATAATCATGATGTTGCCCTGAAGAAGAGTCAACCTGACTTGAAAATTTGGCAAAGCAATATCATCATCAAAAGCAAATTCTTTATATGTTATTTGCCCTTTATAATTGTTTACTTAGTTGCCAGCTAGACAGTCTTCTGATATTTTTATAGACTGATAATGATGATGTTGATGATGACCAATTATATGCTATATATTCAGATATAATGGGTATATTTGCACGTCACAAGATTTAATCTTTTAACATTTTCAAAGTGTAGAGCCCAACTTTCCCAACAACCGTTGGCATCTGCTGAACTAAACATTTCTCTCACCTCCATTTAGTTGAGTGCCAAATATCAAGCCATCACTAGAGCCATGGCAGAAGAGGCTGAGCCTGTCCTGGTTCAGATGAAACAAGAATTGGAGCAGGTGGACCAGCAATTGAAAACTTTGATCCGGAATTTTGATCGCATGTACAGTCGCAATGATCTATATATTCAGCGCTGGCGGATCATGGGCTTAGACTTCTATGGAACAGTCAGGTACACAAATATTTGATTTAATAAGATTATGACAACCAAAATCTGTAAGGTAATCACAACAAGGTATCAAAATACCTCAGAATAGTCACATCATAGCTGGAAAACAACAACAAAAATTATTATAAAATTTTATTTGTTACAAATAATTGTAACTCTTTAATATCATGATAGATGTACTAGTAATTTTCAATCTTCTATAGGGATTTGCTGGACGTTGTGGCAGAGAACTACCACATGAGATACACCAGATTCTTAGAAACATTAGAACGAAAGTTGCAAGAACTGCCTCAAGTCCCCATCTCTCAGCTTTATGACCAGTGGCTAGCAGAGACAGGGCAATGGATGGAATATCAGACAGAGAAGGCTCTACAGGACTTAAATAACCTCCTTGCATGCTTAGATTCCAACAGCATTCCAAAAATGCGGCTTCTAGGTATTTTTTTGTTCCATAAGACTAGGCCTGAAAAATATGTGTGCTATTGGATTTACCTCATTCATTTAAATCATGACTCCATTTCTCATCACTCTGTCCAGAAACCAATCTTGACAGTTAAAATTTAGATCAGCCACAAACTGTCAAGGGGGGTATTCACATTCCACAACAAGATGTAAAGATCTATTTTTCTTTCTTCATATTGATCCCAGATCCAGTCATAAATTCCAAAGCATCTGTTGTGAATATTGGCTTAATTTCATCCCGTAAGAACCCAGAATGGAATCTAAAGTTATTACTTTTATTTTTAGTTCTTTTTTCCCTATACAGTATATGCTTATTTGCTATCATTTCGTTGTATCTGATTTGCGTATTGTTTTTTTTTTTTTGTATTTTTTCCATGCTCATGTAGCCTAGTTTACATGAAATTGTTTCATTAAATATTATTAGATGTTATTTCTTCTTTCAAAAGTAAGTCCTTTCATTTTAATGCACAATATTTTAAGGTTGGATGGTTTATTTTGATAATTCCTAATTTTCATTGTTTGGTGACAAAAGAACAGCATTATATTGAACTCCTTACATAGGGAACTAGAAATATTTTCCACAACAATATAATATTTCTCCTGTTTTTAGATTCCAGCACTCACTACATGAAGGATCTACAAAATAAACTAGATCAGCTGGCTCAAACAGATCTCAGACCATATCTCAGAATTCCTGATAGTTTCAGCAATGCCATAAGTAACACCTCAGATATTGTCCTGCGATATGTGGGTCCTCTGATGGACAGGCCAGAGCTTGCCACTGTCAAAGGTGGACTGAATGAGGTCTACCAGCAGGTGAGTAGTCGTACAAAGAGATTATATGTATCTTTCAGGAGGCTTACATAGTTATATGAGAAAAAAAAAAAAAAAGTTTGAAAGGGGAGTCACCGTCCATTAGCATGATAAATTTACAAGATAAGAATTCTACAATTTTAGGCGATGAAAATAATCTGCACATTACTTATGTGAACCTAATCAATTTTTATGTGTAAAATGCAGATTTAAAAAACTTTTGTGCCGAGTTGGATATGTCATCAAATATAGGTCTTTGACAATATAACTTACACAAAACACAGGCCAGACAATCAACCTTCTCAAAATCTGTTGTGACTTTTAGATCCACATCAGTCATCAGAGGATGAGGAATGCTGTCAATTCAAATATTTTCACTTCATGTATCACTGTCAAATATTCTGACTCTTCTCTTATCATTTGTCACCACATGATTTTGTTAAGAAACAGATATCTGAAAAGTACTGCACAATCTTTCTGTGTTTCCTTACAAATCTCACCAAACTTGGTGTCTAAGATTGTCTCAGGTGATAAGACCATGTTTAGCTGCAGGCACAAGCACTGAGCATGCTAGAGTAGATTTGTCAGTGTCTCCTCTCTCCTTCCACTACCAATCCCATAAAAAAAATAGAGGACAGCTCACTTAGTGCTGCACTTAAATTTCAGTTACCCTCTTTCCATCACGTAACTTAATTGTCTTATCTGTATATGATATGTAATCATTATTTATCGTAATGTCACTAAATGAGAGAGAGAAATAGAGAGATATAAAGAGTAACAATATGTCAGTCAAGAAATTATAATTGCATAAACTTATCAGTGCATCCAACTTCTTCATCATTCTGCATTTATATGGTAAAATTTCAGTTGCAATAGTTTCAGTGGGTTTTCTTATAAAAGGCATGCTTTTTTGCACAGCAGTTGTCAAAACTTAAGGATCCATTTCTCCACACACTGAAAGTTGAGAACCCAGTATTTTTAACCATTACAATAACATCAACTGCACAGCTCCCATCTTAAAACATGACTCCAAACTTGTATTGTGACAATTGCAATTTAAATACAATTTTAGTGTTATGAATGCATTTTTTTTTCTCTGCTGTAATTGAGGAGGAGAAAGTGAGATGAAAGTGAATCCACTGTGCTTGAATCTTTAGCATTACTGCTCTGATGGCCCATCCATGGTTAGGAGTTGTACATGATGAAAGGCCACTCTGCAAGATTCCACCTGGAGATAGTCTTAATGGGGTAGTCTTAATGCTGCATGAGTTATTAAAGTCTAAGGCCCACCAACAATGGCTGGTGTCGTTCACTGGGAAATTACATTGCCATGTACCCTGTAGGCCCTGATACTGTCTATGAAAGATAATATTATGGTTAAAGTTGAAATTTACTTTGTTCCAGGGTGTCTGGGCCTACAACTACTGGCAGTTTGAGGAGAGCATCCATGCCCATCTCAAGAATCTCCTGAAAGCTCTGAGTGACATCATTGAAATAGAGCTGGAAGAACAGATTGCCTCCAAGAGTTGGTCAAAGAACCCATGGGTCATCTGGCACCCATCTGGCTATGTTGGAGTGACATTCTTCCTAGAACATCCGATGGAGAGGCTTGATAAGCTGCCAGACATCTCACCTTACATGCAAGATATGAAGAGGGAGATAGACAGATTCACCCCCGATCAGAGCATTTTGGAATCTTTCAGCAAGGTAATACAATGGATGTAGTTCTTAACTTCAGCGACCACTAACTTCTCCATTGGCCGATGAAATTGTATTACAGTGGTATCCGCCTAAGAGCACAAAAAAAAAAGTGGATTCTTAGATGGATGGGCTCTTAGGTGGATGGATTGAAAGGTTATGCAACCTACTATCTGACCACTGTCTTGACTGCTATGATTCATTGATCGTTAGTGCTTTTAGATTTATTTATGCGTATGAGAACAGCTTTCTCTATTACATGTGTGGATGTTTGTAATTAAATCTGATTATTCCTGATTTTTCTCAGTTTACTATTTCATTGATAATCCCCAGCTTCTTACAGAAAGTATGACAGTATCATTGTTGAATGAAAGCATGATGATATATGTGTATTATGTCTGTGTTACTATAAGGAAAATCAAACGAGTGGCTCAGGTGGTAAAAATTAGGCCTAGTCAGACTGAATATTATAGGGAAACGGCTGACGGGTCAGCTAAACTTATTGCACTGTTACACATTGAACCAACCACAGACACTGCCCCATGTATTGATAAACAAAGAAACGGTTACGTGCTAGTTCCTGTATGGCCTGATACATCCCCCATCACTCCCTGTCCTCGTCTCCCTGTTCCCTCGACTTCATCCCCATTTTAGTGCATGCCTAGTGCTGTGCTTTTCTCTCAGTTTTTTGGTTTTGGTACTTTTACGCCTTTCAAACTCCTGTGGCTGGCTATTGCTCTCGAAGGAACAGTTTGAAGTGAAATTATGCCATAAGTTCTCGTATGTCCTAATATGACACCAGGCTCTTAAGCGGATTTTTAATTTGAGAGCAAGTTCTTATTTGGAAGGCAGGTTAATTATACAGAAAAAAATTCCAGTTTGCAGTAGAGGCTGATTTTTAAGTGGACTAGGCTCTCAGGTGGGAGATTCTTAGGATGAGACCACTGTTTTGAAAGACTGTCATCATCTGAAAAAATATTTTTCACTGGGTATGGCTCATAAAAATAACATGAGCTAAAAAATGATAAAATTGTAGAAGCTGAGGTACTAAACAAATGTTTGCAAGTGGTATATGAATTATATGTTTCTTGTCTTATGTAGCATGGGCCTAAATAAATATATGCTGTAACATTGCCTGTTTTTCTTTGTTATAGGCTGTAGAATATTTTGCTTCATCAAGCAAGAAAGACAAAAAGAAGATGAGAGGCAGCAATGATGATGAGAGAAAGATGAAGAATGAGCTCAAAAAGTACAGGCCCTACAAGAAAGTCAAGAAGGGTCGAAAGTACCGCACACGGGTAGCTAGACAGTAGAAACTTGACAATCATCTCTTCCTTTGGATCAATGACATGTTTATGGCATGATTTATTCATTACATTATCTTTATATTGATATCTGCAGTTATATATGTAATTTTAAATTTGATGTCTCCTATGTAGACAACTGCAATTTAAATAAGAATTTAGTGTTATGAATGAATTTGTTTTTCTTTATTAGTAATTGTCTGTCACAAAAATTAACAATGCTACAACAATCATTCAGAGTCCTTAAACTTTCATTTTAATATAATCATAACAGAATGTTATCATTATTAGCAAGACAAGTCAAATTATTAGCTACATTACTGTACTTAGCTAAGAAGCAAATGCATGTTAATTTCAGTGAAAAAATTTACTTCAGTGAGGTACAGAGAATCTCATGACCTCCCTCTGTTAAAGTATAAAAACCATGTAGACTCTTGGCCAATTCTTTGTAATAAAGTATCATTATGGCTGTTGCAAAATCAAGACATCAGACTCAGTTCCTCATGATTTCTAGGACTTGCATCACAAATATTTCCAAAGCAATAGTGCTAAAGAATGCTAATGAATTTTATGAGTAAAACTTTTTACTGACTTTGAAATCTCTCTTTCTCTAGTGATTTGAAACTGATTGATTTGCTTTCAAACTGTGGCAATAAATTATTGCAGCAATTGAATCACCTTTGTTCTCTTTCATTTGAAATGTATGGATCATTCTGGCTTTATCTGTCTTCTATATCAAGGTCAGCAAATGCTTTTTGTTACTGTCTCAGTTTTCAGTAGGCCTATGTTTAATTTATCATTCTTGTGAAGCCTTGTAATCCTTGGCCCATCTCAAAATCATAGTATAATATAATATAATGTAATATAACATAACATAACATAACGTAATATAATATAATATAATATAATATAATATACATTTAATATACATGTAATATAGTATAGTATGTACAGTTGACCTGGTCTTAAACATGCAACCAGCTGTCAAGGCCACTTTTCACCAAATTCATGGATTTTGAATTCACCATTTTAGAGCTATCGGTAGATGGCCTACCATCTCAACAAAAACTAAACTGTTTCCCGTTTTGCTTTTCTGTGTGTTGTCATGGCAAGGTTTTTTCGGATAGTGCAGGCCACTCAAGTGTGTCTGTACAACACAATAATTATACTTATATATCATGACCTTTGGCTGGCAGCATTTTCACTGCAAGCTGACAACACGGCTTGAGACAAAGAGCACCTGTTGATCTTTTGTTTCACTGATTGTCAGATGAGTTGGGTAGGGGAGGGAAGAGGAGAGGGGGTCAAAGGTTAATGAGAGGTGGACCATTGAATGGATGTCTGTGGCTTTAAGTTAATGCTCAAATACACATTTTAAGGTATGACAAAGGCTCTCTCAAAAATGTTTCTGTGGCATTTACTGATATTTTAAATAGTAGGCTAGACCTCCAGAACAGAAGAAATAAATGGAAAAGCTCATAAGTTTTGAGTTTAAATTGTGATGCAAAAATATTAAAACAATAGATAGAGACATGACATTCATCTGACACTAAACGTGTTCATGTACAGCACAGTCTCTAAGCGCTTCGCAGCATTGGGTCTATCTGTATCCCGCCTGACAAACCTGACAAATCTGATAGACATATAATAATGTTCTTGTCTCCTGGGAAGCAAACAAGCAGGCCTCCAGAACAAAAAGCAAAGGAACTGTTTATATTTTGTATCTTAGCGCCACAAAAGTCCTTTTACTTTCACAGCCGCCTTAGCCTCCTCCTCCCGTCCTGGATTTTGGACCCTTATCTCAATTACTGAAGGCCTTTAAGTCGCGCTGTTGGCTTTCGCCGATATATTGGCTATATCAAGAATCTTGATCTTTCTCTAATCATAAAACATGAGGCTGTTGAGAATAGCTGTTTTGACATAGCAGAGCAGGATTTGCTGTTCAAACAAACGCGTAATAATAACATACAATAATAATAATTACATAACTTATGAATCCGTAGAGGATCTCTGTAAAGTTATTCAGCGTGGACATTAGGCCCTATTCTTGCAGTCTTTAAAAAAGAACAAATAAATAAATCAAAAGCATTTGCAACAGTTACATTCATTGGGCAATTAGGCGGAGGATCTCTGATTTGCAAGGAGTTAAGCTTATTTGATTTTCTCGATTGCACGGGATCAAACTCTGGCATCCTAGAGTAAAATCAAAATTAGTTGAAATAAGCGTAAATTTGAATTATTAAACCTGTGAAGATACTTGATGAAACAGCCTTAGGACATTTTTATTTAATCCCAGAACTTGAAAGCGTAGTACTTAGCAGGAGTTCCAATGCCAAACTCAGTCCGAAATAATGGCGAAGATAACCAAAGCATTAGATGCCTGTAATACGCTAATATTCTTTGCTACGAACAGAAAAGAGAAGAGCCTATAGAAACAGATTCTCATTGGTTTTAGATTTAAGGAGAAGGAAGAGAATAAAAAAAAAAAAAAAGAAGAACCGAACAAGAAAGAAACGGGCGGGGAAAGAAGGGGAAGGGGTACTGATAAGAGATTCCGATTGAAACAAAATAGTCCTGAAAACAAAGAAACAGACACATTGATTTAAGATTTAAGAGAGAAAGAAAGAAAGAGAGAGAGAGAGAGAGAGAAAAGGAAAACGAACGGAGAAGCACATGATTCTGACTGTAACAAGGCAGTTCTGAAAACAAAGAAACAGACAAACAAAAAAAAACAAAAAACAAAAAAACAAAACAAAACAAATAAATAACAAAACAAAGAAAAATATTATATTCAGTAGATTCTTCCGGACAAAGAAATTTTTCCACGTGATCTTATTTACCCTGTCCTCTGCGCCCCTTATAAACGAGTAGCGGGGGACGCAGTGGCTCTGTGATATGGCGTCTGCTCACGGAGAAAACGGGCCGGGATCGACTCGCGGGTCCTGCATC
>JBCEWB010166354.1:0-10322 GCA_039654565.1 Peronia peronii | reverse complement strand
CATACATACATACATGCATACATACATACATACATACATACATACATACATACATACATACATACATACATATATACCTCTGAGTCACTGTGACAAAGCTTTCATTCTGTGGAAACGTTTATTAGGGAAAAAATCGACTAACGTCTTGCTTCGCTTGGTGAACACACACTGAAGGAAATGTCTGTAGTTTTGAAAGAATGAAGCGATACAGCTAGTTGTCTTTCAGTAGTTTGGAAAGCTATATTCATATTTGAATAGATGTTTAAATTATATCTAAACTTGCCCTCAAAACGCTGTTCTGTCAAAGATCTCGGAGAAGCATAATTATTATTTTCAGCCAAGTTAGATCAGGTTGTATCTTTACCAGTAATAGGAGTCATAAGGGTTCGCAACTGATATGAGGAAGAGGGTAGTTGTTGTAGGAGGACGGGGCTGGGTGGGTTGGGGGGGGGGGGTGGTGGATATATATACAGGAGATTTGGTGAATATGAGAGCAGGAACGGTAGGAGGAAGTTATGTAAGGTCAGGTAAGTGGATGAATTATTCTATTTCAAAGAGAGACCCAGTAGTGCTCTGATAGAATTCTATATAAGATGATCTCATTGTGAGCTAAGGGTTCAATCCCGCTCTTTTTTTCCCTCTGTCTTTTGTCCTCATTAGAATAAAAAAAATCTTTAGACTGCTGAGATAGGGAAGAAAGCCTACATCATCAGTGGAAATATGTTACATCAGCTCTAGGTGGATCAGTGCGGGGGTAGGAGTAGAGAAAATTGGAGATGAAAAAGAATGATGTCAAGGTAACGGATATTCATACATTTCCAACTGTGTGCGACCCTTTTTTAGGAGAAGAAATAACTGGCTTGTCAGTATGTGAATGGAAATTGTTTCTGATCAGCCCTATTACTCCCTCTGTCTAACATAATGTGTAAAAAGAAAAAAAATATTGCCATAAAAGAAAATGTGTGGCCTAGATCATATTGGAACCGTCAACAATGTGGTCCAAATTTAAAACCAATACCAGAGTGGTCCAAATTTAGATAATTACCAATATGGTTCCAATTTAGAGTCATTAACAAAATGCTCCGAATTTAGAATCTTGAGCAATGTGATCCAAATTTATAATCATTACCAAAGCCATCTAAATTAAGAATCATTATCAATGTGGTCCAAATTTACAATCAATACCAGTGTGGTCCAGATTTATAATCATTACCAGTGAGGTCCAAATTTAGAATCATTAATACATGTGGTCCAAATTTAGAATCAATACCAATGTGATCCATATTTAGAATCATTCCCAGTGTGGTCCTTAAATCAAAGTAAAAACCGCCCGCAGTGCCACAGTATAAAGATGATAAATATTTGTAGTGATAGTGGTGATGGTAGTTGCACTGGTAATTTCAGTCATGAAAAGCGCTACAGGAACAGGAAAGGAAATCGAGATAACCTCCATCAAGAGGTTGAAAGACGTATATAGAACGTAGGAGAGGAAAGCCAACGGGCGTAATTGCACTGTGGTCCCAGTACAGATGCAAACTGCTTCAGTCACCTGCATAGGCGAAGAGAGCTTAGAGATAGCTGTAGTCATAGCAGTGGTGGCAGTATATGAACACATCCCGCTGTCCACAGACGTCAGTTATCACAGAGGGAAATCTCACCACATCTCGCTCTTACCAAGTGCAATCAGTGCAAACTGATTTGCTATCTACCGTGCTCTTTAATTTGAATATACATATATAATGCACAGTTTGTTCGACTCATATAGGTCTTCTTGATTTTTTGCCTGAGCGCTTCTTGTCTACAGAATCAGGCCACTGGGTTATATATAGTAGAGAATAATGACTGTGATAAAATTATGAATGCGGATTGTTTTTCTCTAAATCTCTTACATGGTCATAAAAATAGTTTGAACTCAAACCTGATGAAAAACTTTTGATTAGTTTCAGAGACTAAAATCTTCTTTGAATCCAAACTTAGTCAAACTTCGAAACTCTGTAAAGAATTTGAAAGACAGTCCTCACGAATTTCTGAAAGATTTTGCAGATAATTTAGTAAAGGACGTAAGAGGAGGAAATGGGCTGTTCTGAAATATCAGGCAGCAGTGACAGGAGTCCTGAGTATAACTGAAGACTTTGACCAAAGTTTAATTGTTTCGCCAAGCCTTTTGTTTGGGAATAAGAAATCGGCCCTTCCCTTCCCGGCCGAGCTTGCTCACTTCCCTTTATGTGTTCTTGTCATATCTAGGCTCGTCAGCTACTTCCTTTTTAACCATAGGCGTGTCCAGAAGCCGATCTGGTCAAAGACTATTTTTTTCATTTTTCTGTCAATATCCAAGTAAGATGCTGTTCAGCAACAAGGTACATTTCCCATACTACCTCTATCTGACTGGCTATTTTCTTTTAAAACAACGGGCTAAATGTTCTTATAGAACGCTGGCTAGTACAATAGTTTCTGTTGATACTTTCAGGATATTGTCTCATGTGATTTAAAAAAAAATCGAGGGGTGATAATGAATTTCAGCTGCTCAATTATGTTTCGATTATGTAGTTTGAGTTTCGCTAGACATACGGTTGCAAGAGCGAGTCATGAAAGAGTCTGACCTGACTGGTTCAAACACCGTTGGTGATGAGCATGGCAGATAAAGATGAATGAGAGTCAGAATAAGAAAAATGTAAACGGATGCTTGACATTACGCCAGTTACCATCTCATCCACTTGCACTCCGGCACTGACACGTAGAAAAGTGCCAGTCTGAGCACAAATGTAACATTATTTTCCGACGGATGTAACAGCCCGTAGTGCACTGAGATGGAGCAGGAGGATGCTATCAATGTTGTCTCAACTGCGCCGTATAGACGCACTCCTGGGACTAGTGAAACTGGAATGACTATCATTTGAAGAAGTATAAAGTAGAACAGTTTATCAGTATTCAAGGACTCGTCCAGCTCAAACCTTCCGAGCACTTCCGGAAATTAATTCAGATAAATTGACCACACTGGACCCTTTTACCGGGATGGGAAACAGCAGAGACATGCTAATGATCAAAGCATCCGCTTTTCTGAAATTCCACACCTTCGACCACTTCAGCTTAGAGCTGTGGAAGGGCCACTCTGGTAAAATTATATTTTCATCCAAATTCTTACCAGGTGATGTACAATATGGTAATAAAGTGCTCATTTTTTAATTCCCCTTTGGATAAGCTCTTAAACAAATATCATAACAAAAATCACAACACTCCAGCTGGTTCTATCGACACTTCAAGGTTGAACCGCCTCTTATCACTGATGGCCTCTACTGTCAAGCACATTCACTAACTGGAGCATTTGGAATAGACGAGCTGGAAAAATGTTGAATTTGTTAAAAGCTGGTCGATGTCAGCAAATTGAAAGGAGGAGAGCCAGGATAGGAAGTGGGTATTTAGAGAGCAATAACATTTATGTGACGTATGCTTCCCTTTGAAATTCAATAAATTTTGTCCCTATGATGAAAATCATGCTGGCTTTGTCAGCACAGACACGTGACAGTCATAGCTTACTTTGCCTTTTTTAGAATCTCACCTACAGCTTCTTGATTAAAAAAAATAAAAATAGTAGCATTCAAACTTTCTCTGACATTCAACGACGTTGTGCCGTTTTTTTAGTCTACCAAACTACTACTTCCGTGGAATCATCATCATCACGTTTAGCGTCAGGAACAGACATTACCGGTTCTCCACATGTTCTCCATCTCTCTCTTTTACTCGAGGCCCTCATGAAGGAGTTGCTGTTCATTGTGTTGTTAGTGACCTAGGTGTTCAGGCTATTTATGGATCTTGTGCGTTGGATGTCCTCGGCTTTTCTTCCCTTCTATCTTGCCTGGCATACTTCATTGTTCCAACCCTCTTTTGCTATATAACCTCCTTATCGTCTCGATGAATGATCTTGTTTATGTGGGCCATTCCAACACTTTTTGTCCTCTTTTGAGTCCATGATATTTTCATCATTCTTTTTTATGAACCACATTTGTTTGCTAATTAGTTTTCCTTCAATATTGTACGCGATACGATTGTCTACCACGTACAACAATGTAAAAGAACTGACCTGTACTCCTTCAATATTCCGAGTTCTGTAGCCATTGTAACGCTTCTGTTTGACATGATCAGTATCAGCTTTTCAAAAGTATTTTTGGCTGTGCTTCTTTCGTCATTGGACTTTCAACGTACATTTTCCATCTGATGTTACCATGCAACCCAGGTATTTAACTTGTTGACTTGTTGGATTTGTAAATTGCTTGGTAAAGGCCTATTTTTAGAAATAGTCATGCTCTTTGTTTTTGAAATATACAGTGCCAGACTTTTCTTGCACTTTCCTCTGTCACAACAGCCAGTGTTTTTTTTTTTTTTGCACGGTGTGTTCTAGTTGTTCGATTAAAACAGTATCATTGGCCTATCTCAGGTTGTGGACATTATGTCCGTTTACACTTATTACTTATTATCTTTAAAGTGTTTCAGTATTATTCCACTATAAAGATTACGGCAGGGGGGGGGGGGGAGGGGGGGTGTCCTGAAGGTGATAAGAAAGACCATCCTAACCTTTTCGAATTTGGCATGTTCAAATTAAAGGAAAACAGTGGGAAAAATCGATTTTTTTTAACGGTTGCTATGGCAACACCGCAATCTTGGCTTTTCGGAAAATCAGCTGCACTGGATTATGCCTGTGAAACATCGGCTGATCCAATCTGGACCGGACTGGACCAACAGGAGAGGAGAGCGCGTCTAAGTTGTTGCCACTTTTGCACCAGCACCGAATGTAAACTGCTCCTTAATGTAACTAAACGAAAAAAATCCCCACGGTAATATCTATCCTGCCATTTTAAACCGAGGAGTTTTGCAGGATATGAAAAAGAACAAAAAAGTAATAATGACGTCGTTTTATATAGCATCATCCCCGAAGGGTTAGAAATGCTTTATGGAACCAAAGCGTTATGCGAACCACACGCACAGAATGTGCGTCAGTTGGAACAAGGGCAACAATAAAGTGTACAATAAAAACGGGGCACTAAATTAATCTTGGAAACCCCGAGGACTTTTTCCGCATTTTCTCATCAAGCCTTAAAGAAACACATTATGTCTGAAAACTTCTGTTTCGGGAACATCGGGATTTTATTTGGCTACCCACTTATCTCTTAAGATGCTAATGAACGGAATTTAAAACAGTTATAAAGAATGAAGATGATGCAGTAGATTGAGTTTTCATGTGATTGAAAGTTATAATTAAATAAGTAGGAACATACTTGAACTGTGATGAAAAAGGCGTTTTGTCCAAGACCGTTAGTTAAGTCAGTCCCACAAGGAGTTTTATGCAGACACTAATATGTTGATCTCCATGAATGTCTGGATATCCAGTGAAGTGTGAAATTAATGCAACTTTATCAAATCTCGAGATCAGACATATGGGGTTCTGACATGTCATATGGTGAACATTTTCAATTTTGGGTTATCTGCATGTCATTAAAACTTGATAACATCCATATATTTCAGTACTTATCTGAGCTTGGTTAGGTATTTTCATACTGCATGGGCGGCTTAAAAACAGACGACGCATTGACCTGTGAGAACATGCACTCATTAAAAAAAAATAAAATAAAGGTCTACTAGAACGTTTCACAAATAAGTAGCAATATTTGCCGACATTGAGAGATTTATGAACAGCTTTAGTTATCGGCTCAACTTCTGAGCTCCCAGTTCGGCCAATGAGCCCTATCTTAAAATATTTATGTAGCCCACTGTGTCGAGCTATAGGCGATCTATTGCCCAGTGCACTGTTTTTGCGCTTTGTTCCACTTGCATCTTAGGCTTGGCATGTGCGACCATTTTATGTTGTCGCAAAAACTCCAGTGAGCTCAAGCTGGCTATAATTATGTCATAGGAATGCCAAGCCAGCTAAGAAAGTTTAAATGACTGTCCGTGGTGCTGTTAAATACAACATTAGTATAATTGTTCTATCCTGTTAAAAACATGTTTAAGCTGTTTCTGGGTATTATATGGCACACTGAATATAATAGAAATGCTAATGCATTCGCCGGAGCAGAATCAAGTTGACCGTTTCTTAAGTTTTACATACTCCCCTTAATAGTGTCGTGCCCGTTTAAAAGACAAATGCTGTGTGTGTTTGAGGTTCTAAATAAAAATTATGCTTTGCGTCCGATCTGTTTGCTGCTGTTGTTTCTATTTGGTGAACACTTTGCCGAATGGTCTGGAAATGCTAATATAGCTGCAGTCCTATGAAAGGACGATTTTAGCATACGATCATTACCATAACTCGTTTTGATAAATTTGTTGTCGCGGCATTTGAATAATATACATTTGATTATATTCACCTGTCTGACTTTAGCCGCTGTTGCCCCGAAAATGCTAGTTTACTCCAGCCAAAGACTTCATAGTTGTAGGCCGGACGGATTAGTTCCTCTTACGCCAATATTAAATCATAGAAGTGTAAAAATGCCAAGCTGGTCAAAGATTCAGCATTTAATCAATACATGTTTGCATTTAAATTCTTGGTCGAAAAATTTTCAACGTAGTCTTGAGACGTAAGTCTTTTGTTACCATTAGAGTTGAATTCATTGTCCAAATCATGTCACAATTGAAACATCGACTTACCAGAAGTTTTCCATAATATGACATTTTTGGAGGTCATGACCTGAGCAGCTTTACTCTTATCTTTGAAGAAATAACACAATGAAGTGATTTTCCATCTGTTTCCAATTTTTCATGGGCCCATTCGTGAGATCCCTAATTCCAAGTGAGTCATTAATCCTAAGCCTTATTCCAATCAAAGGAGCTAGACTCATTTCATTATAGTACTGGGAATCATGACGAAAGATGTGAGCCAGACCATTCTTCAAGGTTCTCTTCAGATACCATTACACAACGCCGAATAATAAACTGGCGTTAGAGTAAAACTGATGATAAAATCACCCTTCCTCACTCAATCAATGCATTTTTGTCCTCTTTTCATAAAATTGTCCGAGAGCATTTAAAGATAATGGCTTTGCTATTCTCTATACTTCTCCTTCTTTCTCTCTCTACATTTATGTTGTATCTCCTTCTTTCGCCCTTTTCTATGTGTCTCTGTCGTTATATTATGCCACTATGAATAATATGCGTTCTACTGACTCTTCATAGCCGTTGTTGCTGCTATATATTTTTCTCTGTCTCTCTCTTCTATCTTCCACTGTCTTTTCTGCCTTCTGTCTCTCTCTCTCCTCTCTGTATCTTTGATCCATCTCCCTTTCTCTTATCTTTTCAGTTTGTTCTCTGTAGCTGTATTTCTCTCTCATTTTGTGTGCATTGTGCTGTATGTAGATAGCAGTTACTTTCCAGGGGAAAAAACAAAACACTGTTATGTCGTTGTTTTGTTTTTACTTCTGTATTTCTATTGGTCTCTGTCTCTCTGTCACGCTCTCTTTGTCTCTGTCTCTCTCTCGCTTATCCTTCTTTCTATCTATTAGTCTATGTACCTACACGTCTCTTTCATTATACCGTATCTTCATAGCAATTACTGCCCGAGAGAAAAAAAATGCATTTTTTTTCTGATCATTATATTTCTCTCCGTCTCTGTTTCTCCGTCAAGCTCTCGCTTCCTGTCTCTTCTATCTCCCTTTCTCTTCCTAGTCTGTTTGTTTTCGTGGACACCTGTCACTCTTACCTAATGTATTTAATGCCTCTTCGTAGCATTGAATGTCCGAGGGAACGAGATAGCCGTTGACTTTGCTGTCCTCTCCCCCCCCCCCCCTCTATCTCTGTGTCTTTCTTTTTCATCTCAAATCTCTCTCTCTCTCTCTCTCTCTCACTCTCTCTGACACTATGACTATCTATCACTCTTCCTTCTCAATGCTAGCAAGCGTTTCGTCCTAGTGTCAATGTCTGAAGGCAGGAAAAGACAATGTCTATGGGCTACCATTCTCTGTATTTTTTTTGTTTCTGTCTATGTTCTATCGCTATCTTTTTTCCCTCTATTGTATTTATCTCGTTGGCCGCCGATCATTCTCACTCAATGTATTTTACGGTCTTTTCATACATAATATTTTTACTGTCTGAACAAACAGAAAGACCTGCCTTTGCGTCCTTGCACGGATCTCTGTCTCTCTCTCCCTACCTCACTCACTTTGTCTCTCCGTTCTATCATCCGCTCTCTCCTCACTTGTGTCACTGTGGCTCTCCGGCTCTCTGTCTCAATCATTCAGGACAGGAAGTGAAATGGAAATATCAAGCACTATTATTTCCATATAAAAACAGTTATAATATGCAGACCCGTAGCAGTTTTTCTTTTTGCTCCGTTTTATTCCAGCAAATTACTTCCGGTCAGAGGCACAGTAAAGGCTTGGCGAGCAAGTGTGACATGCCATTGTGCGTGTGATATAAAGGAAAAACAAAGGTTAAAAGGAAATGATTTGTCTCAGGCGATCCCACAGCTCTCGTTAGAAGAGGCACAATAAGGAGAGATTAATGAAGTAGGGGCAAGATTTGTAGATTAGAATGAAAACCAGAAAAGGAGGAAGAAGACACATATAGAAAAATAGTTACCCGGGTTCATCACTGTCTTGTTTGAGCTGGAGCTCTTGGTGAAAAAAACGGAGAATATACAACTAGAGAAGAAACACCCATAAACGTACAGGCACACACACACACACACACACACACACACACACACACACACACACACACACACACACACACACACACACACACACACAGAGAAAGAGAGAGAGAGAGAGGGAGACAGGGAGACAGAGAGATTATCCAGTTAGACATTAAATACATGAGTATAGGGGATAAATTTGACCAGCTCTATTATTTCCCTTTCCCAGACACAAGGTTTGATAAACAGGTACAGTAAAAAAGGGAGACAAAATAAAATTGCTCTGACAAGAACACCACGATTTCGGAGAGAATTTTTCATGCTGTGTATTTCAAGCAAAGAACACGGGAAAAAATGATTTTATTTTTGTTGGGTATGTTCGTTACCTCTTCCAAATGATGTTTTGGTTTTTTTTTTTAAATGCCCCAGGATGGACAAAGAATCTTCAAGTTTTCACCACTTATGAGATAGAGCTGAGAGTAAAATCAGCAAATAAAGCGAAAACTATGGAATGGAAAAAAAAAGAAGAAACACGAAAGGGAGAGAGGAGAGCAGGAGAAGAAGAGTGAACAAATATAATAATATAGAGAAACAAAGAGGATAAATGCAACTGAGTAGGGAAGTAGGGGGGGGGGGGGGAGGGGCAGGAGAATACCAGATGATTAGCTGGTTTAGAAGAAAAACCAGGGATTGTTCTCTGATTCTCTGTCCGTTATGACAATTTACGGATACAAAAATTTATAATGATTTCCTGCTTGTATGGCCATGTTAATGAGCATTAAAAGCAAACAAATACGGAAAGAAACAAAACAGATAAATAAAAAACAATTGGTCTAATACTACATTATACACATTTTTTCTGGGCATGCCTGTTTTCTTTGCTGTAATGGAGACTGACCCGCCGAACTTACATTAATGTGCATGACAGAAAAAAATGCATAATAAGAACGTAAAGAGAATGGAATGTGTGTCAAGAATCCATTAGGTTTAACGGGAGAAAGCCCTCTTTTAACAGAAGAAGAAAACCAGGCAAATTGAAATGGATCTGTAGCTCTCGATTTGGATCTGGAGTAAATCACAGTTGTGAAAGTGGGCCATGGTTAGTGAAACTGCGCTATCCACTAGTTCTGACTATTTACGTGGCCTTGGTCACCTGATAGCAACTCCAATTGTCAACAACGGCGCAAAATATTGTTTGTTTTGATTTGATTTCAAATAAAATTCATGGAAAATTACCACATCTTTCTTCTTGATCTCTTGATTTGTTATTGATGAGATGATTAGCTATGTAATAATGGCTTATGATGTATTAATTTGCTTTGCATTATACCAAAAGAAGTCGAATACTTCCCATCCAAATGTTGAAGAATCGAAACGTTTTCTACCACCAATTGATCACAAGAAGAGTCGAAGGAATTCACACTGCCACACAAAACACTCTCGATCTATCCTCAGAAAGTGCGCATATTCAGCCGAAATAGTGGATCAAATTCTGCTAGTCCTGCTTTTTGTATATATAAGATGAACTAGCACGGAAAATGGAAATGGAAATTGCTGAAATGAAAAAAAAAAAAAAGAGGAAGAAATACATAGCTGAAAAAGACAGCACGCACGCCTTCATGGGTGCGCACGCGCGCGTACACACACACACACACACACACACACACACACACACACACACACACACACACACACACACACACAC
>JBCEWB010166343.1:0-10323 GCA_039654565.1 Peronia peronii | reverse complement strand
AAATATTTATATGTTCAACAGGCAGCACTAAATGCTAGAACTGAAATCAAAGCAAAACCAACAAGCTGACTGACACTGACAGACGTGATCTGTGATCACCTACCTTTTATGATGCCAAGATCTTTTCATATCAGTTTTGGGGGCCTCGTTCATGGCCTTCGCAACCTCTAATCATCGGCAAGCAATGAAGTGACGCAATAAAGTCTTCCATGATTGATCGCTTATGGTTTAAACAGTAAACTTTAAGGCAACATGTCAGCGTTTCTTCATGGCTAGCAGTAACTAAGTGTAAACAATGACGGAGGAACGTCCCAGTGCTCGGTTTGTCGAAAAGTTGCCAAGGGGTCTCCTATTGCACTCATTTATGGAAAGCCCTACAGATAGGGAAGAGTCAAAATTCAGCCAAATTCCCTACGAAACCCAGGTATAAACTGGTCTTGCCAGTTCTTTTTTTTTCTTTTCCTATTGACAGTAGCTACTGCAGCTGTGAGTGCAACATTATTTTGCGGTGATTTCTACTGTTATAAAACAAACACTAGATTTTGATTGGGAAGGTTTCTCATTTAAGTGAAAGAAAGGAAATGCCTTTACATGAGACTAACAGCTTATGAACTCGCAAATACAGGCACAGAAAGCTGCATTGGGACTCATGAACAAGCCCTCAAGGAGACATTAAAGAGAGAGGGCTTCATATTTCATGGCCTATGGCTACTTAGATGCCCTTTTTCCCACAGTAAGGGGGAGGATCATTCCCCAGTATGTACATAATGTAAATTTAATAAACGTTGTTCAAATAAATATTGTTAATTGAATGACGTGAAATAAGCATACCGGGGAAATAGGAAATAAAGGCCGAAGGGCTCATCCCTATGTAGATAGAGTAGGAAAAGTAGAGTAGGAGATAGGGAGGATAGGGACTTGTACATATCAGACAAAAATAGTAAGGGACCCACAAGCGACCAAAACAACGCAGTGACACCCTCAGACCGTTGTGGGGGGACCTTTTAACATGGTCCACGAAACATAGGATAGGAATAGCAGAAGGAATAAAAACGTGGAGCAACAAAAATCAAAACAATATGGCAAATGAAATAGTAATAGGGGCCATATTGAAGTAGAATAGAAAACAAATAAAAAACAATAAACACATATCTTCAAATAAAAAACAAAATAGAATAGGGAGTAGCTGGATAGGCAGGCTGCTGGCGATTTTTTTTTCTCCGAAAGCGAAAGCATGATTTTTTAAGACAGGATTTTAAAATATTTTTTATTTATTTATTTATTTATTTATTTATTTTTCTCAAAAGTAAAGACATGATTTTTAAAAAAAAAAATTTTTGTCAAAAGTGAAGACAGGATTTTTTAAGACAGGAATTTTTTTTTATAGTTTTATAATAATAATTATTATTATTATTATTTTTGGCAAAAGTGAAGACATGATCTTTTAAGACATGATTTTTTTTTTAACAAAGAACCGTCGAGATGATCTCCACCAGGAGGATGAAAGATGTATATAGAACGTAACGTTGACCTTAGGTTATTTTACTGTGTACTTGTGTAATTGGCATGTTCTGTTCAGAATATGTCCTTGGAAACTTGCTAGAGTGTCTGGTTGCCATGGAAAAGACCGCCATCTTGGTTTTTTTCTATATTTTTTCAAAATCTATCTCCTCCCTTGCAACTATACCAAATTGTTCCAAACTTTGCATGTTATTTCTAACGTCTAATATCTAACAAAAGACGAAGTGAAATGAGTTTTCAGAATGGTAGTTTTTTAATGATTTTTTTAAAAGCCATATATAAAAATAAAATGTATTATGTCGACATTTCTATTTATGATTTTTTTATTGTCAGAAAGTAAAAAAGATAACACAAAAAAGTGGTTGTCAGGGTTTTTTTGTTTTTGTTTTTTTTTGTTTGTTTGTTTTTGTTTTGTTTTGTTTTGTTTTTGTCTTGTTTTGTTTTGTTTTGTAAAAGAATGTATTTCAGGCAAATGTGCTGAAAATATCCTTGTAGGTTTCGGAAGAGATAAATTTTTAAGACAAAGAAACGGTTTCGGAAAAAAAAAAACCCACGAAAACGAAATCTATTGATTTTAAAACACATTGATGAAAAAATTCATCATGCATAGAACTCCATAATTTGGCAGAGAGGGTAACGAAGTAACCACGGGCCATGAAATATAAAGCAGTCTCATGCTCTTTGCCTTCTGAGGGACGTTCTTTCATCTCAAATAAGACTTTGGCTCCTATACTTGTTACTGGAAAAGCTTATATACTCTTGTTGTAGACATATTTCATTCTTTCACTTCACTGAATCGGAATGAGTAAACTCCCTGACCAAAGTCCAGTGATTTTTTTTTTAACAGTAGAAATTCCCATTAAAAAATAAAATAAAAAATGTTGCATTCAGCAAATGGCTGTTATCAATAGGAGCAGAAACTAAAAGTTGGCAGTATCATTTTCCCCCTCTATTTGATATGTATATTTGCTTACTTTTGACTCCTCCCATGTATAAACAAAATCTGAAATAAATAACGTTTTCTTCGTTGGAAAAATCTGGACCTGTATTCTGATATAGAAATGATTATTCTTTGTAAAAAAAAAAAAATTAAAAAAACAAAACAAAACAAAACAACAACAACAACAACAACAACAACAAAACAAAAACAAAAAAACACGAAAATCGACATTTTGAGCCGAAAGTCGCAATCCAGATGCCCCCTCCCTCTTAACCTTGAAGATAGAAAAGCTTTACCTACCTCCGTCACAGTCCTTCACGATATCACATTTAACATAGTCTGGCACTCCATTGGAACAGTTCAACAAACCATCTTCTGTGTAAGGTACAAACTGATCTGAGTCCACATAGCGATATCCCAGATCGAATCTACTCCACCATCTTAGCGTGGCAGAGGGAAAGTCAATGGTCAATCTGGAAATAATAATATCTTATGTTGTTGTTGTTGTTAAATGTTGTTGTTGCTGTTGCTGTTGTTGTTGTTTCTTGGAGACAGAATGAGGGATTGAAAATCACAACTGAGAACTACGGGATGCAGATGTTGCACAAATGATGCCAGGATCAATAGTAGAGCATGTGCGTTACAGCGTTAGGATTGCTATGAAAAGTCAGTTGGACACCTTTTGATGATGATGTCTAGATGACCTGTAAAATGTGGAAAATGGTTGAGAATGGAGCATATATAATTATTATACAGTGTGGGCATGTGCCATAGAAAATACCATTTTGTTATCAACATCAATTTTAAGCCACAGTGATGCAATCAATGCATTTATGATGAACCCAAGTAATCCTAAGTTTCTTGTACACAAACGTCTTCCTTGAACTGCTTTCTATAAAACTAACTGATGATAATGAATATTTCTACATATAAACCAAACTACTTCTTACTGTCGGGTTGGAGACACAAAAGTCCTGGGCTGTTTATCCCCACAAAACAGCAGTGTCTCTGGGAACTCCTTCATCGATCTGACGTGTGTGACAATTCGCAGATTGTCAGAGAAACAATCAGGAGCAAAACTGCTGGAACTGGTTGGTATTGACAGATCCCGAAACCAGACCAGGATTCTCTGATGTTCTGAAGCATATAGAAAAGGGAGAGAATAACATACTACATGTTTAGCCCATAGGAATAAAGTATTCTAACATAGTCTTACAAATGACCACCTATTCTGTCGTAGACTTGAAAACTTCTAGCAAAAATCATCTGTGCTCTCATGTCATTGTCATAATAATTTGAAAGTTGCTCTCCTGCAACATATGAAGTCAAATGTTGTTTTGTGTGCCTCCTCTATGTCTTTCTTCGGATACTCAATATCTTAAATGCTGGATGTTATTAAACAAATGCGGACGAAATTTCGTCAATAGAACTAAAAAGAAATTATTTTTCTGTTATGTTTATTCAAAGCAAAGTTTATTTATGCATTTATGCTAAAAAACAACAATTGTCTTACGATATTATTAACGAAAACATAGGGAGGATATTAACTTTTATGCAGTTGGTCATGAATGTCAACGCTAACAAAAATTTATGCATGAGAACGGCTTGATTATTCAAAGTGGACATGAAATCATGTGTCCTGTTCTAGGAACCGTAGAACAGCAATGGTAACAAGCATTTCAGAAACAACACCTTATGAGAAAATATGCTTCTGAATTCATCAATTACCTGAAGAAGACACGTTTTTTTTTTCAGTCAGCTAAGTTACTTCCCTTTGCCAAGGACAAGAGGTATAAGACAAGAGGTGTAAAGAAGAAAAAAAATCACATTAGCTACTGTTATTTGATGCAGTTGAAGCAAAAGGTTATGGAAATAAAATCAAGATGAGAAAATAATGTGGTGATTTTTTTCGTACTCGTCTTTGAAATAACCACAGAAAACGTGACTTTTTCCTTCTTTACAATGCTATAACATAATACCTCTTCTACTTGGCAGGCGGAAGTAATTTGATGGACGGTGAAAGTGGCTCATTAAGGACCGTTTTCACAAATGAAAAAGAGAAGGTTTTTTTTTTAACCTTCTCTTGTTTTTGTCTATCTCTTTTTCTTCTTTTTGTATGCTTGTTAGTCACACTTTTGGCTATGCGAGATGATCTGACCCACAAGTAAGATCATTCATTAATTCTCTTTTAGAGATAACCTCCACCAGGGGGTTGAAAGACTATGTAGTATGTATTAATCATCGTAAGCAAAATGGATCGTTAAGATCTGTGTCTGCAAGAAAAATGTGACTTATTGACTTACCCGGAGCTTGTAATTCAAAGGAACAGTCGGTAATTTCTGGATAATCTTTTAAGTAGCTAAATGTGATTCTTCCCTCAGACTGGGAACTGTGGCTTGATGACGTATTAGGACGTTGGTGCAGTCTCTGGCATGCTGTCTCTGTATCAAGGGTTTGAACAGCATCGCCCACCTGGATATATTTTATCTTATCTTAAGTCATTAGTATGCATTTCTTGTTAACTAAGATAACATCCCATTTTCTGAGGACATCACTATGTCTGTAATACTTCAGATAAGCTGAGATGACTAAACACATAGCCAGAATCGTGTTATATCAAACAGTATGGCGGACATGAATGTATGTATCGGTATATATATAACACTCTACACAACATTTTATGATATATGACTATGTCTACCCTATTTCAAAATGGATCTAGTATCTACTCACATCAGGATGTCTATAACAGTACTGGCAAAGTCGCTTATTCAAACATACCACTGTGCCCAACATACTGCATTTCAGCTGATGTGATCATTACAACGAACACTGGAGTATCCGTAATGGTAATATTAGATTCTGTATTAAAATATTCTCACATCCTCCCTTATTCATCCAGCCTCTGTAGACCAGTGTTGGGAAACATACTTCCAACATACTGATAAGTTATTATGTACACAATTCTACTTACTACATACAAACATTTACCAATTATACACTTGACTCTTATGTACTCAGTTGTAGAAGAAGAACTCTCGTGATCTCAATGTAATAGCATCTCCGGGAAATTTGGAAACAAGACGGTTAAACTGCACTTACTAGGTAATTCACTCTGTAAGATATGGGCTCTCCCCATTCGCCACTGCCACATCTTGCTTCAGAATCAATGTAGAGCTGTAAGATGACCTCGCGGTCTCTGACTCTGATCTCTGGATTCTTTGCCTTGATAGAGCACGGGACAAAGTTGAGATTTCCCACTTCTTGCCGAGCGTTCGAATACTATTAAAGATAAGTAGGTAGATAGATACATGGATAGAAAGATAGATAGATGGATAGATAAACAGACAGACAGATAGACAGACAGACAGATTCATAGATAGATACATAGAGAGATACATAGATAGTTAGACTGATTGATTGATTGATTGATCGATTGATTGATTGATTGCGTGATTGATTGACCGAAAGAAAAATAGACTGACAAAATATGACACATAGATAAGCAGATGGATTCAGATAAAAAGTCAAACAGACGACCAATATATCATACAGGACAAAGAATGAGATGGAAGAAGAGAAAGAAAAAAAAAGGAAGAACGAAACAGAGACAGCGCGTAGGGAGAGAATAGACATAGTGATCAAGATAAATGAGAGAGGAGGGGAGCGATGGATAAAGATTTGTTGTTTCACCTCCCCCCCCCCCCCCCCCCTTTCTCCATTTTCTCATTTCTCTGGATGTTTTGTAAGCGATCATATACTTTTCCAATTCTTGTCCACTTATGCCTTTCCATGGGGGAAAAGATAAAATGTGGATAACAAATAGCAACGTCTGAGATACTCACTGCCACACTCAAGCCTGCTTCAAGGCATGGAATGAATGGATCCTGCATGGAATGAAAACAAGGAATATTAATGTAGTACTGATAAGATTGGCTAACTTTTAAGATCTGATCAAAGGGAATTTTAAACCAATATTTGCTAAATGAAGGCATGAATAACCATAGAAACAGGACAAAGATATTCTTTTAGAAATCCATTGTAGGCATTGATACAAGGACAAATGATGCGGGATCTCTCTCTCTCTCTCTCTCTCTCTTTCTCTCTCTCTCTCTCTCGGAAAAGAAAAGCAATACCCATCATGACTAAAACGCTGACTTTGAAATCTTCCCTATGAGAAATAGAATATTGGCCTCATGACATGGCCATACTTTGGTATGCCTAAATTTGGCACAGTTTGCCACCAATACTGATTCATTCAGAGGATTATAATATTAATTATGCCTCCCAATTTCTTAGAGAGTTGAGACAGTGAAACTACTGAAGCGATGAATTTAACAGCTGTAAAAAATAAATTGCACTGAGAGAAAAGATACTTGGGAGCATTAACAATGGTTGAGATATAGACATTTTGATCTCATTCTCGTGAACTTCATCTCTAGCTCATGTTCTACATAATACAATAGAGAATGACTGTAATGTATTGCCTTCCTGAATTATCTTCGTTGTCGTCAGCATTGTTAATTTGTATAGAGCAGTTGTGTAGGAGACTTGTTTCGATATCAGTTGCAGACTCTGAACAGGAAAGTAATACTTTTATCTTGCTACTCTTGATTGATTGATTTCTTCACTAACCAACATCGATCTGCCTACAGGTAGCTCTGCAAACATACACTACTTACGGTCAGATAAGGTCCAGGGACTTGAACAGAGGAGAAATTGAGCAGCAGTTCTCTGCCATAGGGAAATTCGATGTAGATCGTGTGGTGACACACCTTAAAGCAGCAACCATTGGCAGTCACCAGCAATTCTCCGCTTCCTGTCACAACAATCAATTTCAGTTATATGAACCTTGACAACAACATTCTGTTACTACATAATCTCTACATTCTAAGTAAATTTTGATATACTATATCAACCCTATATTCTAAGTAAATTTTGACATCTACATGATCGAGAAAGAAACATAACATTTAACACCTGTAACACTCGCAGATTCGTTGTAATAAACATAGATATCATTCATACCACAGAGTGTTAGGAACAACTTCAAATTGCGATGGAATTGTACTCAAGTTTAAGTCGGTCTGCAGTCAGGTGGAGCCAAGTCATACAGAATCAGAAATGAAAGAATGGGCTCTTCTATATAACCCATGTATGTAGATACATACATCAAATAATATTGCAAACAACATAAGCATATAAAACCTAATAAACAAAACCCATCTGGCACTTGTTTCATTTCTCCTTTTTTTTAATGAGAAGAAGAACATCGGTGATAAGAGCTTTCTTAAGGTCAATGTTTCTTGTTAAAAATAATAATAATAAATATGAGACGCGACACGATGAAATCAGGCACTCGTCAAACTGAGGCCAGCGGAGTAATCATGTCGTTTTCAACAATCGATGAATTTTTCAAGCATTTTTTTTTTCAAGGGTTTCCTTCCATATCAATCTAAAATGCATTTCAGAGTTAGATGTGCTGAAATAGATTAATAAAAGCCCCAAAATTGAAATTTAGTAGCATAGTTTAATAAGAATAAATTTTTAATAAGGATTAACAAATGTTATCGACCATTTTCTTACTAGATGCAGCAGCAGCAATAGGTCAATCCTATCATTTTTAATTGCCAGCATCTCGACTTCTACTTAATTAAGAACAATTTTTTTTCTCACACAGAGAAAAGGAAATGAATAATCTTCACAATGATACCAATAACCCCATATGCTCAAAAATTATTTGAGGAGAGCCTGATTTCACCGTGTAGCATTTCATACATATTTTTTTAAAAATACCTTCTATTGCAGCATTTATGTACCGGTAATCAAAGGTTTCTTGCCCGCAGGCAAAAAAGTCTATAAGGTTTTTGTTCGCTTTCAGCTGAGAAGTCTCATCCACCGGTGCTCTCAGAGGAATGTCACTCTCTGTTGTTGAAATAATGTCACTCTCCGTTGTAGAAATTATGCCACTCTCTGTTGTAGACATGATGTCAATCTCTGTTGTAGAAATGATGTCATGCTCTGTTGCAGAGATTATGCCAGTCTCTGTTGTAGAAATGATTGCGTCACTCTCTGTTGTAGAAATTGTGCCACTGTCTCTTTCAGAAACCGTCCTTGTCTTAGTTAAAGCTCGTCGGCTTATATTCATACTTGTCTGGGTAAGAAATTCAGGGTTGTTTTTATTTCCCAACGTCCAGTTAGTGTAGGCCGTCGGTTCACAGGTTGTCGGTGGGTTGTCGTCACAAATATCTTTGTTTTCGCCTTCAGTAGAACGTACAGCATCTACAAACTCATCCTTCACAGCGATAGCAGTTTTAACTGTAGTCGATGCCCTGCTTCTTTTTTCATTATCTAGAACATTTAAACGAGAAGTCGTTAAATTGTCGTCTGTGGTGGTAGCACTGAGCCCTGACACGCTAGAACTCCAGGAGTGGATATGTGTTTGTATAGGACGTTCTGTTATCGCTTCAGTCAGAAAGCCCTCACTTTTCTCTGAATGATCTGTGTTTGACAATGATCTGGTTGATGTAGACTCAATACCAGACACAGGGCTCGCCTCTTGTGTTGCTGCGTTTACCTCATTGTCCTCTTCATTACGAAACCATGCTTGTCCTGTTGTGGATTCCGAGACAGAATTTTCTAAACATACGAGATAAAATCTGTTCATTTCTCAAGTCTGAATAATGTTACTAAACTGATTATACGAAGTATATATTTTTAAAAATGGACATGCAGTATAGTGGCCTCCGGCTAAGAGCCCGCCGCCTAAGCGCCCGATCCACCTAAAAAACCGCCTTTTATGCGAAACGGACTTTTTTCTCACTATAATTTACTCCTCTAAGAACGTGCTCCCAAATAAATAATCCGCTTAAAAGCCCGATGTCGTGGACAGACACGGGGGTACTTATGGTGTAAGTCCACCTGAGAGAAACACACAGTGCTAGATGTGCAGTAAAATGGGGACAGGGGTGGAGGGAAAGGTAAACAAAGGTGTGGAAGTGATGGTTGATGTGTGACTGCATAATGAGGCCGCATTGTGGACTAACCCGTAAGCAGTTCCTTGTGTGACAACACATGGGGCAGCACTTGTGATTGGTTCTGTTGATATGAAGGTGTGAGTTTAGCCAATGACTGGTCAGTTGTTTTGCTACTTCGGTTGGTCTGTATTCAGTCTCTTACATGAAGTTGGTATAGTCATCATTTCAATTTAATCTACTTTAATCTACAAATTCAAACAGAAATTTGTCCAGGACACTGCCGTCCCCACACAAGCAGAGAGTATTTTTCCTTCCTAAACTTTAGTTATATTTTTATGTTATAAGTGACACGAACAAAAACATTTCCATATAGAGCGCAATATCTATCAGTATAAAATTAGAGTTATCTAAACGAGAGAAAATAGTCGACAGAATCCTTAAATATATTGTGCAATTGTTGGATTTATAATATAAACAATCTATCGATCCCTCCCTTCCTGTTTTACTTATATGAGAAACATTAATTTTTCTCTTGTTTGGACCAACATTTTTGTTTGTTCGTTTGCTTTTCTTTTTGTTTTTATATGTGTGCGTGTATTCTGTTTTCTTTTGGTAATTATCATTCCAGAGGTAATCATAACATACTAACCCTGTCAAGTCAAGGAAGCACATGCACACGCATACACACAAACACACACTCACGCCCACACACACATATAGACACACACTCACACAAAGGAATATAAAAAAAAAGAAAAAAGGAAAAAATGGCTGTTAGAGTCCACGGGGAAGTATGCCCAAACCCAGATGCCTTGATGAAGACTTGAAGTGCAGGATCCCACCATAGAATGAAATACTCTTAAGACGGGAGAGGTTGAATATATA